>BOPN01000598.1:15000-17500 GCA_017312705.2 Penaeus japonicus
CTTTTTTTCACAATTTTCTTGGCAAAATGTTCAAGAAATTGCGTGAGAAGATAACTGAGGAGGTGCAACAGACTTCCTTGAGGCTACCTGTATCTGTGCAACAGTCTGTTCAACAATTAACACAGGTATGACTGGAGCAAAGTGGGGAAATATGCGAGACATTTGGGGGTAAAGACCTCTGGAAGGTTCAGACTCGAAGCAAGTTTTATCTTTCGGTATCGGGAAATTTTTCTTCTTCGTTTTTTTGTAGGGTCAAGTGGCTTCGGAAGTCCTGTCTGCCAAATATCCGTGGTTGTTTGTATGTTTTGGTTGAGTACAGTAATCAGCATATGGAAGGTGTATGCTCTGGAACAGTAAGTTTTTTTTCACATGAAATGATCTAACATCTAGAGTTAATAGTAGTTAATTTGTTTCAACCACTATTGACACAACCACAACTCTTGGCCTACCAGTCAGACAGCAAAGATTTAGATAGGTCTGTTACATCTTGACCCCTCCCATGTTCTTCTCATCTCCTCTGTAGCACATTTGGGGCAGGTGTCACGAGAATCTCTACTGTCTAGCGTCATTTGCTGTCTAGGGTTGAGGGTTATACAGAATACTAATAAATCCACTATTATGGAGACTTCATTCCTACACTCCAAGTTAGAAACTGTTTATTTTGCACATGGAATGTTTTCTTTGGCTTGTAAAAGTGTGATGCAATGAAATATTAACTGTCTATTGTTGGTGTAGCCAATGACTCTTGCTACCAGGAGGTAACTATTGGAGTGCACACAAATATATTGCCCTTGAAAAATGAAAACACTGCATAGGTTTCACATGAATTTTGTCATTTGCACACCTGACTTAAAAGGTGTGTCCAATGATTCCATATGCCATTGTTAATGATCCTAGTACAGAAATGTTTGTGCTTGCAAGCACCCTACAAACATAGGATTTGAATTCTCCTTAACTTATACTTTCTTTGGTATTTCTTATTTCTAATGAGATTATTTGATAATCCTTTGAATATTTTATTTATAGAAGTATTCTGGTTTAAAACCCTTAAATTTCTGTTTAATTTGATGATCTGGAAATGGTTAGTTACAGATATTTCAGATACTCCCATAGTTGTTAATTTACAGTTGTGATTGACCTTTCTTCTTTTATTTCTTAAAATACAAGTTGGTTAATAAGGCTTGAAATATATTTATCTACTCTGTGAACAGCATATTCAGAGATAACACATGGAACATATACATATAGCCTACTAAGAAATGCTACAGTGTCTAGACCAGAAATATTGTTTCTTTTCCAGCTGAAAATATAATGATTAACCTTTCTTTATTCTGTCAGTCTGATTTTTATTTTCTTTCACATTTAACCTGATACTGCCGGCCGCCGGCCACAGATGGCGATTATATGATATGCATAGTGCCGGGTGCCGGCATGTGGCGTCAGTCGTATAATTGATTTAGGCCTATGCGTTCGAGAACCCCGGCATTGCAGCCATGTAAAGATGGAACAGCGCCGGCGGGAATGGGTTAAATGAAGCTTACTGTATTTTCTGGTGTAGGAGATGCCCCTGCCCATGCCTATAAGACACACTCCTTTTTTTGAAGATTTTTACTATATAAATTTTGTTATAAATGTTTTGATAAGTATGTAAATTGTTTTCTCTAGGAAAAATATTGTATAATTCCACTCAGTAACTAAGGTCTAGCACAAAGGAAATATGACTATATCAGTTAAAACTGACACAAGGCAAGAAGTTCAACAATTCTGTAAATTTGAAAGAAAGCAATTCAGAAATAAATTCCATTGGGTTGCTCATGGATTAATAAAAGTAAATACCAGTATTTCATTATTACATTACAAGGATCAGAAAATAAAAATTAGGTAGTTAAGAATTCTGGAAAGTACCTATGTATGGCATGATAATGGATGCTGCCCTGTGACCTGAGCACCAGTTCTTGAGCTGCAGCTCTCTAAAATTGGGCCAAACCCTAGTTTTTTAATGTTTATTATTCAGCATCTCCAGAATCAAAGACATAAAACATCGGCCTTAGACTCCAAATTTTTTAGCTAGTACAGGTAATCTAAAAATTAACCCCATTAAAGCAGCCAGTGCATTCTAATTATTTGCAAGAAAAATAGGTCTCATAAATGTTTTATGAAAAGAAAGGAAAGAAAGGAAAAAAAATATTCTTTTTTGGTTATATATATACTAGTAAATCTTCATGGGTTACTGACAAAAAAGGTATTATAATTCTATAACATTATTGGATCAAACAAAAGTGACTTCTTTTGTTTGTTATGGTTATGAAAACTGAATGGGATATCAACAAAGTGCATCTGCTGTAATGTTTTGTGATGTAGCATTTGACAGCTCACTTAGAATATTATTAGTAAAGGTTTTAGGGTAAATAATGCAAAAAATGTATCAATATATAACTTGGGGTAAATTTTTTGCTGAAATGTTCAAAGCTCTGTCAGTCAACAGCGTAGACATAGCTAT
>BOPN01000598.1:27500-32500 GCA_017312705.2 Penaeus japonicus
AAAGTGAGTGGGAGAGTGAGACAGAGTGAATGGGAGAGTGAGACAAAGTGAGTGGGAGAGTGAGACAAAGTGAATGGGAGAGTGAAACGAGTGAATGGGAGAGTGAGACAAGTGAGTGGAAGTGAGACAGAGTGAATGGGAGAGTGAGACAAAGTGAGTGGGAGAGTGAGACAAAGTGAGTGGGAGAGTGAGACAAAGTGAATGGGAGAGTGAGACAAAGTGAGTGGGAGAGTGAGACAAAGTGAGTGGGAGAGTGAGACAAAGTGAGTGGGAGAGTGAGACAAAGTGAGTGGGAGAGTGAGACAAAGTGAGTGGGAGAGTGAGACAAAGTGAGAGTGGAGGAGTGAGACAAAGTGAATGGGAGAGTGAGACAAAGTGAGTGGGAGAGTGAGACAAAGTGAGTGGGAGAGTGAGACAAAGTGAGTGGGAGAGTGAGACAAAGTGAATGGGAGAGTGAGACTATGTGATTGAGAGAGTGAGACTATGTGATTGAGAGAGTGAGACTATGTGATTGAGAAAATGAGACTGAGTGAGTGGGTGAGTGAGACTGAGTGAGTGGGAGAGTGAAACAGAGTGAGTGAGAGAGTGAAACAAAGTGAATGGGAGAGTGAGTCAAAGTGAGTGGGAGAGTGAAACAAAGTGAATGGGAGAGTGAGACAAAGTGAGTGGGAGAGTGAGACAGAGTGAATGGGAGAGTGAGACAAAGTGAGTGGGAGAGTGAGACAAAGTGAATGGGAGAGTGAAACAAAGTGAATGGGAGAGTGAGACAAAGTGAGTGGGAGAGTGAGACAAAGTGAGTGGGAGAGTGAGTCAAAGTGAGTGGGAGAGTGAAACAAAGTGAATGGGAGAGTGAGACAAAGTGAGTGGGAGAGTGAGACAGAGTGAATGGGAGAGTGAGACAAAGTGAGTGGGAGAGTGAGACAAAGTGAGTGGGAGAGTGAAACAAAGTGAATGGGAGAGTGAGACAAAGTGAGTGGGAGAGTGAAACAAAGTGAATGGGAGAGTGAGACAAAGTGAGTGGGAGAGTGAGACAGAGTGAATGGGAGAGTGAGACAAAGTGAGTGGGAGAGTGAGACAAAGTGAGTGGGAGAGTGAGACAAAGTGAATGGGAGAGTGAAACAAAGTGAATGGGAGAGTGAGACAAAGTGAGTGGGAGAGTGAGACAGAGTGAATGGGAGAGTGAGACAAAGTGAGTGGGAGAGTGAAACAAAGTGAATGGGAGAGTGAGACAAAGTGAGTGGGAGAGTGAGACAGAGTGAATGGGAGAGTGAGACAAAGTGAGTGGGAGAGTGAGACAAAGTGAGTGGGAGAGTGAGACAAAGTGAATGGGAGAGTGAGACAAAGTGAGTGGGAGAGTGAGACAAAGTGAGTGGGAGAGTGAGACAAAGTGAGTGGGAGAGTGAGACAAAGTGAGTGGGAGAGTGAGACAAAGTGAGTGGGAGAGTGAGACAAAGTGAGTGGGAGAGTGAGACAAAGTGAATGGGAGAGTGAGACAAAGTGAGTGGGAGAGTGAGACAAAGTGAGTGGGAGAGTGAGACAAAGTGAGTGGGAGAGTGAGACAAAGTGAATGGGAGAGTGAGACTATGTGATTGAGAGAGTGAGACTATGTGATTGAGAGAGTGAGACTATGTGATTGAGAGAGTGAGACTATGTGAGTGAGTGGATGAGTGAGACTGAGTGAGTGAAAGAGTGAGACTGAGTGTGTGAGAGAGTGAGACTGAGTAAGTGACTGAGTGAGTGAGACTGAGTGAGTGAGACTGAGTGAGTGAGACTGAGTGAGTGAGTGAGAGAGTTAGAGAGGGAGAGAGTGAGTGAGTGAGTGAGTGAGTGAGTGAGTGAGTGAGTGAGTGAAAGAATGAGTGAAAGAGTGAGTGAGTGAGACTGAGTGAGTGAGACTGAGTGAGTGAGTGAGAGAGTTAGAGAGGGAGAGAGTGAGTGAGTGAGTGAGTGAGTGAGTGAGTGAAAGAATGAGTGAAAGAGTGAGTGAGTGAAAGAATGAGTGGGTGAGTGAGTGGGTGAGTGAGTGAGTAGGTGAGTGAGTGAGTGAGTGAGTGGGTGAGTGAGTGAGTGGGTGAGTGAGTGAGTGGGTGAGTGAGTGAGTGAGTGAGTGAGTGAGTGAGTGAGTGAGTGAGTGAGTGAGTGAGTGGGTGAGTGAGTGAGTGGGTGAGTGAGTGGGTGAGTGAGTGGGTGAGTGAGTGAGTGAGTGAGTGAGTGAGTGAGTGAGTGAGTGAGTGGGTGAGTGAGTGAGTGAGTGAGTGAGTGAGTGAGTGAGTGAGTGAGTGAGTGGGTGAGTGAGTGGGTGAGTGAGTGGGTGAGTGAGTGAGTGAGTGAGTGAGTGAGTGAGTGAGTGAGTGAGTGGGTGAGTGAGTGGGTGAGTGAGTGAGTGGGTGAGTGAGTGGGTAAGTGAGTAGGTGAGTGAGAGAGAGAGAGAGAGAGAGAGAGAGAGAGAGAGAGAGAGAGAGAGAGAGAGGGAGAGGGAGAGGGAGAGGGAGAGGGAGGGAGGGGAGATAGATAGAGGGAAGGAGGGAAGTGGGGTGATTGAGGAAGCAAGGAAGGAAGCAAGGAAGGAAGGAAGGACATAAACACACACCCGTACAAGGCACATGCACGCACACGCACAAGGCACATGCACGCACACGCACACGCACAAGGCACATGCACGCACACGCACACGCACACGCACACGCACACGCACACGCACACGCACACGCACACGCACACGCACACGCACACGCACACGCACACGCACACGCACACGCACTCGCACTCGCACTCGCACTCACACTCACACTCACTCACACACACACACACACACACACACACACACACACACACACACACACACACACACACACACACACACACACACACACACACACACATGCGCATATGTACACATGCACTTAGACTTCTTAAGTGTTGATCAGGTAACTAATGATTTCTATGAATTGTTCATAATGCAAAAAGGTAAACATTTTATTTGCATAAGGTGCAAGAAAGATCCATCCAAAACCCTCTCCATTTGAACGCTCTGGGACCCTGACCCATTTGCTACCACAGTGTCCCTGTTTTCCCCTATTGTAATACTGCCCTTGCACACACATACACACAAACACTCACATGAATAGAAAAAGAAACAGGTTTGCAGGTAACAATGCATATTGTTTATGAATACAACTACATGACTAAAGCTCTTGTGCGTGTTTACAGTTTCACAAATAAATAATATTTATGTTAGGGTGAAGTAAATAGTTGATTTATAATTAGGTATTAATATTCAGACATAAATAGATACATGCTAAAATTTAGATGACCAAAGGGAATTCCTTGGTTAACTTGGGTTACTTTTACATATGATTTTTTTATTACTTTCTAGAAAATACCAGAAAAAAAATCCCCAAAAAACATTATCAGTAATTTTATGCTTTAAACCATGGTCAGAAGTAATTATAGCCATGGTTAAAGGTAAGTCTGGAAATGAAAAGAAGCCATATTGGAAATATATTTTAGACTCAAGTCTGTGAATACTCTAAGTCCATATTTGTTTTGTTTTAGTTATCTCCATTCAGTGGGGCAGCAACATCTCCAGGGGAGCAGAAGAGAGAGCTTGAGAGTGGGTCCTTGCAAGATGAGGTAAAGTATTATCAAATTATATTTCTTGTGCCTTTGATTAGATATTATATTTATTAGAAAAGGATCATACATGTTATTCCTTGAGTAATAGATCATTGATATTGGAATTTTCTTGTGCATGCAGTGGATTACTGTCATGTAGGGAAAATTAGCAAGCCTTATGATTTGAATATAAATATAATGTCTATGGGAATGATAATAGCAGTAATGGTAATACTGATAATAGTAATTGTAATGATAGAAATAATTATTATCATAACATTATCTTTGTTACCATGATTATTAACATTATTATTATCATTATTACTATTATTATTCTTATTGTTATTAATGCTATTATTAGTATTATCAGTATGATCATTATCATTATCATTATCATCGTTATTGTTTTCATTGTTTTTTAATTTTAATTTTAATTTTTGTTATATTTTTATTTTCATTTTTGTTTTTATTTTAATTTTAGTTGTAATTTTTATTTTTATTTTTTAATTTTATTTATTTATTTTTTATCTTCAATTTTTTAAATTTTAATTCTAATTTTGATTTTATTTTCAATTTAAGTTTTTATTTTTATTTTTATTTGAATTTGAATTTTGATTTTATTTTTTCTTTATTTATTATTATTGTTATGATTATGATTATAATAATAATAATAATGACTATGACTATGACTATGACTATGACTATGACTATGACTATGACTATGACTATGACTATGACTATGACTATGACTATGACTATGACTATGACTATGACTTTGACTTTGACTTTAATTATGATGACGACTGTGACTGTGACTATGAGTATGATTATGATGATGATTATTATGATGATGATGATAATTATTATTATTATTAAAATTATTATTATTATTATTAACCCTATGACGATGGTGCGTCACACTCGTGTGACACAGCCAAACTCCCGATGCCGGGGCGTCATGCCAGTGTGACGATTTCAATGCAATATTGCAATCGCCCGGCATAGGGGTCTTCGCGTAGCGAGTGCCCCGTCGGGAAAGGGTTAATATTATTATTATAATTATTATTATTATTATTATTATTTTATATATATATATATATATTTTTGTCAATATCATTATAATTATCTTAATATTATTATAATTATCATTATCATCATTATCATAATCATAATCATAATCGTTAACGGTTCCTGTGATATTGTGTACATATAAGTAGGTCCCTCACTATTCCTCATCATCTGCACTCATTGAAACCCAAACCCAAATCTTTATCATGTTTTCTTAGAATTGGGATATTATAAAAATAAACCCAAGTGTGGGTATTGCAATGTTGCCTTTAGTCTGTTCCAGGGGTTAGATTTTACCTATTAGCTTCTATGATGTT
>BOPN01000598.1:47500-55000 GCA_017312705.2 Penaeus japonicus
GGTACAGGAATGTGAAATCTACAACTAACTGGCAAGAGTAATGCTATGATTTGAATTTGACAAATATATATGTAGTTTAGTTACCTAATCACAGGCAAAAATCGAGAGTCTAGTGTTTTATTGTAACTTAGTGTGACTAACCAAGTTTATGGTTTGTTTAGGTGAGTGAACTAAGAGAACAGTGTACACTAGAACAACAAGCTAAGGCTCACCTTGAGCAAGAACTAAGGAGTGACCTAGAGGAAAAAGACCATAAGATTATGGCTCTTCAGACCAAGGTATGTATCTTTGCAATGACTCAAGTGTAGGGGGCATCATTTACCTGTTAGCACTGGCTGCTTGGTATTGCACTCACTACTTGTCTTGTGTGAATATTAAGTTGTATATAGGATTTGTCTGGTTTTGCTGTTTTAAAGCTTTCTCTGTGAACAGAAGTTACAAGTGTCAAATAGCTTTTCTGTTATGTGAACTGTAGTAAAGGTATTGCTGTGGTTTAATGCTAAATGCAAGACAAACTGTGGCTTTACCAGGTTGCCTTAAATATTCAGATAATGTGCCAAGTTAGTTAAAGGGTGTTTACTGGATATGTTCAACAGTGCCTTGCAGTTTTCTTAACAGTATTTGTATTTACAGAATAATATGGGGTTAGGTGGAACCTATGGTATTGTACATGGGAATTAGATGTGCATGATTGGTATATATATTGGAAACCCTTGCATGGCCTGTAATGTATAAAGTAGATACTGTGCGTAATGTAACCAGGTCTCAGATCACCAAGGAACAAGAAGTTAGTAAAGGAAGAGGTAGAGCATAAGGTGGGTCTAAGATGGGCTTGAGGATAACCTAGTCAGGTTTGATGTAAGCACTGAGTTTGATAGATTAAATTAGTAGGAATTGGAATGGAATCATTTAAGCAGGAGAATAAGCAAATTGCTAAGGATAAGTAATTAAAGGTATGACTCCTTTAAAACAAATAGTGTTCAATTTTCTGCACATTTCTACTTCCATCTGTAGGCAGAGCAGCTTCCACTATCATACTTCATATACCAGTTATTGCAACTTTATAATCACTATGTGTGTTATACCATCTTCCTGTAACAGGTCCTACCATTAAGTAATTGATGATAACTCACCGTCTTTATATGTGATAGCAATTGGTAATAAATACCCTCATCAGTCAGCATGAATTAGACATAGAATTAACCAAAGCTCCATATGCATGAGCTACCTACCTGTAAATCACTTTTTAAGGATGTGCTTTCTTAGATCTTTGTCAAATTGTTGATGCAACACATAGGAGTCAGAATTTAACAAGTCCACCAATGTGATTAGGAAGTGAATTTTATGATATATCTCATATCACCTCAAAAGTGTCCTTCCAGAGATGTATCTATTTTTCACCAGATAGTTATCAGTTATAAAATTTACAGGTGAATGATGTTAGTATCAATTTCTATATCAATATCAGAATGTCAGGTTTGTTAACCCATTCACACCTGGGCTTATATTTGCCTAATGCTGCACCAGCTGGCAAGATAAAAAGTGCCCACAGCCTCCAAGTGTGAGATCTCTCTGGGCGTGATGCTGCATTGCACCTATCAGAGGGATTTTCACCTGCCCAATTCAACGGGGTGATAAGAGGAGATTTTTGTGTTTGTTTTCATTATTCTCACAAGTAAAAAAAATGTGTCTTTGCAACCTAAATGAATATACACATACATAATGGTGTAAAACTTGTGTTTAGAGGGAGAGATCATGATATTATAGGATGTCTTCCAGTAGGAGTAAAATATTCCCGTGTGATACCACGTCACCTGGCGTGAATGGGTTAATACTGTTTACAGAATTGTGGCTATGTGATAAGGTGCTTGGACTAAATGGCCAACAGAAATCTGTTTTAGAAGGTACTTAAGAACTCTCAAAAAAAGTAATTTAATGACTGAAGTGTCAAACTTGAGAGCATTTAGGTATTTGAAATTTATTCCTGAGCCATCCTATGAAGTACTGGTATTTTTAAACAGTGGTGTGAACTCTACTCCAATTCTGTTGACATATATTAGTAATGTGTGTGTATTTTCACAGTAGAAAGCTGTGGTTTTTATGGTATACAAATTATTTTGGATACATAATTCTGCATGTTGACACATTAAAACACTGGAAAGAGAAGTACAAGTTTAATGAAGTGTTAGATGAAATTCCATGTCTGTACTCATAAATCTTTTATATTAAATGTATTAAAAAAAAAAAAAAAAAAAAAAATGAAAAGCTTAATGTAATAAATCCAGAGTGGTTGTGTTTTGTCTCGAGGTTGTTTTTGCCTTGATATATGGCAGCTAAATCTTCCTTTGTTATCTTCCTTTGATAAGTACTTGGAGATAGTAGGTTTCTGTTTTATGTAAATTAGAAAGGTGCTGATTGTTATATTTTAATGAAAGCTGTAAAGAACTTAGAAAATTCTTAACAAATATATAGGACTTGCTCATAATATTTTGATATACTCCCATTCTATATTCTCTGGATAGATGGGAGAAGTCATTGATATTCATAGTAAAAGATTCACCATATGCAAGAGTTACAAAATTACTTGGAATGTAAGATTCAGTCTTGTTAATGTGGATAATATTACCACCTTTTTAACTTTGTATCTTTCTCAGCATTGTCTTCTCTCACTCTCTCTATTTTCCCACATTTTTTATTCAGCAACTCAAGAGTGGAATAATATTTTTTTATTGAAGCTTTCTGTGAAAGTTTTCACCAGAAATGCAGTACAGTAAATTATGTGGATGGGTTATTGTTGTATGATTTTTTTCTGTGCTCAGATACTATGCACCAGGTTCTTTCTGATGTATTTTGTTGTTGAGGTTTAGAAGTCTTGTTTCACTGGTTGTAGGGAAACTTGAAAATTTAGGAATGATTAAGCTATATATTTTCCTGCAGCTGTACAGTTTGAATTAAATCAGGGAAATGTTGAATACATATTGATTTTTTTTGTAAGAAAGTTTACTAATAACATGTAAGGTACTTGGCAAAAGGGTGTTTTGTTTCAGATTACTAACATGTATTGATTCTACTATTTACAACTTGACCTTTTGGTAGATATGACAGTGATTTAGATTTGGGATGCATGTCTGTTGTGATGCCACTGAGAGGTTAATCTTCCTTGTGAGCCAGGTAAGGCAGGTAATTCTATGATTTATGGAGAGGAAGAGGGATAAAATGGGGGAAGGAGAGAAATAGGGGGGTCTAAGGGTTCACTGTGGCTGTTTGTAGGTGAGTGGACTACGGGAACAGTGCATCCTTCAGCAACAGGCCAAAGCCCACCTGGAAGAAGAGCTAAACGCGGACCTTGAGGAGCGGGAACTCAAGATAGCCGCACTCCTGACCAAGGTGTGTCTTGTAGGAGCTTGTAGTCCATAGGTTTTGTGGAATGTAGTGAACTAGTCTTTTCTTGTCTTGCTTTGAGATCTGATGTATGATGTTTTGTTGCCTTTTTGTGTGTGTACTTTTGGATATAATGATTATTGGTACTGTTAAGTTTAATCTAATGACCTGATTTTTTTGGGGTGTCCATTTCAGAAATAATTGATCTTTCAGAAAGTACATTTGGCTAGATATCACAGTAGATTTGTGAAAACTAAAGTAAATAAAGCTTTTTATGATTTTCTTTGCCATTTTTAGGAGCTTAGACATTGTTTGATTCACAACTAGATTTTGCTTTTCCACAATTGTATTTTGCAGTTTTGAGAATTTATTATACTTTTATTTTATGTCTGCTTTGTATAGTATGCTATTCAAATTGTTCAGTGTAATCACCATAATGATGCAGTGTGGGATTTGTAATCTTTTCAAGATTCTCTTGGAGTTCAATGTTGTAGATAAATCGTAACTTAAATGGTGAAGCCATTGTTTTATTTTGTTTGCATTCACGTGCCATTGTTCTCACAGGTAAAGATTCTCCAGGAGGGTGTTGTAGCAGGGGACATAGGCAGTACAGATGCACAAAGCCAAACCTCAAATGACAATCACTCGTCTGGCAGCCAGCGGGATGAGCGGCAAATCAAGAGCCAAGATGATGCTGATAATGTCTCAGCCGGTGATAACTCTTCTGGAGTAGAGAGTGTGTCAACAGCTGAGAGTGCTTCCATGACAGATAATAATTCTATGGCAGATAATGTATCTGTGGCATCTCATGGTTCAGCCTCTACAGCAGTGACTGCAAATGCTGAAGCTGATGAACTGATAGAAAAACTAAAAGGTATGTTTAATTTAATTTTTAATTTATTAAGGATTACATACTATTGGTTAATTATATACATGTTAATTATTGATGTGCAATATACAGACACTTGAATTGATCAAAATATTATTACTCTAATGAGATAGTGGATAGTAGGACAGCTAGACAGGATGACTTTCAGGAGACAGATTATTGGATGTAGTAGTGAAGAAATGGTGGTAGAAGTAGTCCCAAGAACACCAAAGACAAAAGACTGATATTAGGAGCATGTAAATAGGGAGTATTTTCCACAGCCAAAGAGATTGTAGGTATGCTGTCGAATATTCTGCACAGAATCTGCAGGATATGATATGGATAGTATGTTTCCTCGTCCCTTGAAGAGATATTGTTTGATCCAGTGCGGTTATGGTATATGCTTTATGAATGTCTTAGATAAAGAGAGCACTATGGGGAGCTTTATCATGTTCTGTCAGATGGTTTGTTCTGATTTGAATTGTTTGTTCAGAAAATTAATAGGAAAATTTGTAAAAGTCTGATATCACTGTAGTGATGTAAGCAGTAGAATTTGATTTGTTTTTTGTTTTTATAGTCTTATCTGTTATAAAGTTCATGCTTCTATGTATTTGTTTTTATTTATAACTTATTTTCCTTTTTGCAGAAAGAAATGCATTACAAAACTTATTTATGAAAAAGTTTGTGATATGGTCCTATATTACCATTGATAGTGAGTTAATATTGCAGTAGGACAGGTTAGGATAGATCTGGCTAATTTCCTTTACAAAGTGGTGGAGATTATTTTGATGGAAGTTTAGAAAATTATAAGAACTACATTAAGAGTTGTAAAGCACTTAAAATGATACAGGTGGCATTCCCCCTCAGGATGTGCCTTTGATGGTTAGGTGTTGAAGTTTACATTTGTCTTTAGCATTTAAGAATTTTGTCACCCTAATTCATATGACCCTTTTCAAAAAGCTTACACTGGAATATGTGTACTGCCATTTATGTACATCATTTCCTATCAGGTTTTTAGGAATATTTATAAATGGGATACAGGAATTATGGGTACTGCATGGAGAGTCAAGAGAAATTATATTAGAAACACATTTTACCTATCTGCAAGAAATATATGATAGGAATTAAAAATACTAAGTATTCTTTGAAATTGTACACAGAAATATGAGTTGGTAGATGTCCTATATTTTTTACCAGTGTTTAGATTCATTTCACATACTTTTTCTGTTGCCAACCATATATTTTTCTTATTAAAATATGTGGAGGATTTATAGAACTGTAACATGGAACCCACAGAAGTCTTCTTAAAAGAAGAGAAGAATGCCTGTGCCTTTTGCATGTCTATTTCTTCTTTATGTGTTTTGTTATACTGGCAGCAAGAGTAAGCCTTGTTTTGATTTTTTTAAAATATTTTTTCTTATATTTTTTTCTTATCTGTAAATTTGGAAATATATCAATCAGACTTCAGTAGTATGCTTATTTTTTCTACTTGTATATCAGTAAATGCTCCTCTTCACAAAGATATTTATTTCAGCCACAGTGGAAGAGTGGGAGAGAGAAGACACAAGTGAGTAGTGTTAAGACAGAGAGTAAGGTGTGGGCTGTAAAGTTAAATCGTTAGTTCTATGCTGGATACATGCTCTGGCTGATAATAAGCTTTTTGTTCTGTTGTGATGATATGCATGTCTCATAAGGACCATGTACAATATTGGACTATTAAGAAAAAAATGAGGATCTTGAAGGAAAATGTACAGTACTTATATTTCTTTAATTTTTTTTTTTTTTTTTTAATGTGCCTGCAACTTGAAAGTTGCTAAATTTTGACTTGGTGGCAATGGATGACATCTATATACATCATGGCAAGGGTGGTCTGAATCCGGATATCACCTATGTGTACTATGATAATGGAGACTGCTCTGTGTTTTGCACATTATATAGACATTTAGTTTTATGGCTCTGATGATGCTAGTTTTTAACCCATTCACGCCGAGGCTATTTTGGGTCTAAATGGTCAGAATGCCGGGGTATTCAAATGCATAAGCCTAACGCCTCGGGATTATCGGGCGCACTAGCTATGAACGAGCCCTGTACGCCCGCTCACCCAGTGCGCAGGCCTTGACTAAATATCTTGTCTCAGGTGTCTGACCCAAAAACCACTGAACGTGATAACAAGTCAACTGACGCGAATGGGTTAAGCTACAGGCTTTCAAAGTTGACCTAAAACCTCATTTTTCATAGCATTTACTGAACAGCAATAATTGGGTTGTTCAGAATCAAAGAGGGGGGGGGGAGAATTAATCCCAGACAAAGACAAAGTTCTGCAACAAAAGCAATAACATATACTAAAGTTATAACAAAAATAACCTCTGAAATCAGTGTATTTTGACAATCCATCATACTATATAACCTGAAAAGAGGGTTATATATACACAGTATGTTCATATGAAATTCACAAATAGAAGCACTATATGTATTATTATTATGATTTTGCTGTCATTCTCAATAATGACCCATTAATGTAATATCCTCTGCTTTAAAAAAAGGCAGAAATGGTCTATTTTTTACTTTCTTTTGCCAGTCATGGAAACTATCACAATGAGGAATTAGAAACTGGTTTGAGCAGACTTGCAATGCTTTTTCTTCTTTTGACACCAAAGGAAATATATGTTCTCTGTGCATGTGCAGTTCCCTGGTCACTCAATATTGTGCCTGCATATTTTCCCAAGTAGAATTTTGTACCTTTGATAGCTGGTTGCTGCAGTTTTGACATTTTCCAGCTCTGGGGGCTAGTGAAGCACTTATCTTTATATGTTCTTATGTGCATAAGGAGGTAAAGTTTACTATGCTCTGATTTTTTAACATTAAAAACTGGTTCTCAGTATTGAAATCATCTGAAGTGTGAATGCATGGTTCCACCATCACTGATGACGGAAAAAAGTAATTGTCCACCACCATGGACTTGTTTTGATTCTATTTTTACACATAGATGGCTCCACAACTCGATTACTAGGCAGACCTTAACAGTTTAACCCTTTCCTTGAATATTGGGAAAAATATTTCTATTACTTTTATTATTATTATTCTGATTCTGATTATGATTTTTATTATTATTATGATTATGATAATGATTATTATGATCCTGATAATGATTATTATGATTATGATAATGATTATTATGATTATGATAATGATTATTATGATTAATGTGATTATTCTGATTATTATAATTATGATTATTTTGATTATCATTA
>BOPN01000598.1:70000-75000 GCA_017312705.2 Penaeus japonicus
GAAGAACAAATAGGAGAACTAACTGAGAGTAAGCAGAGTTTGGAAGCCCAGTTAAATGAGTTGAACTTGAAGGAACAGGACCTTCAGAGGCAGGTTGAAAACCTGCAAAAAGTACAGTCAGATTGTACTGATAGTGCTTCAGCTGCCTCACAGGAATTAATGAGTCTAAAAGAAAGCAGTGAGAAGCTAGAGATTATGCTCACTAATGTTCAGAAAGAAAATGTTGAACTCAAAACTATTTCAGAGGCATTAGAAGCTGAGAAGGCAGTCTTAGCTGAAAAAATAAATGAGCACCAGAAAACTGTTGAGGAAACCTTATTAAAGCTTGATGATCTGCAAGCAAAATTAAATATCAGTGAAGAGAGAAACACCAAGCTTGTTGATGAAATTCAAAGTGCATGTCATGAAAAGGCATCTGTTCAAAGCCAACTTGAGGAACTAGAGAAAGAAACTGAAGTCCATAGAAAAGAAATTGAAGGGCTAAGAGAAGAGAAGGAAAATATCTTGAGTGACTTGCAGCAAATCAAATTGGAAAAAGAAGAAGCCAACAGAAAGCTTTCAGTTCTTGAGAGTGATAATGAAGTTTTGAAAAGGGATAAGGATCAACTGAATGTAGAAATAAAAGAATCCAAAGAGAGCATAAACAACATAAGCAAGGAAGCCTTTGGTGAACTTAGTGCTGTAACAGAGAAGATGGACAAGCTCAACAAAGACTGGTCCAGTCAGATGGAGGAAAAGAACAGAATAAATGAAGATCTTAGTAAGAAGGTTTCTGAACTGGAAGAAAGTTTGAAGGTGAAATCAGAGGAATACAAGCAAAGAGTGGAAAAGCTGAATGAAGAATTGAAGACATATGAAGAAAAACATGGCAACTTAAATCAAATGAATGAAGAGCTGAAAAATGAGCTTCAACTGAAAGAAGACACAAATAAAGAACTTTCTTGCAGAGTAAATGATTTAGAAAAGAATTTGCAGGGTAAGGAAATAGAATGCCAGAGCTTACGGGATAATGCACAGAAAGGGAATGAAGAACTGAGCAACCGTGTTGCAGAATTGGAGTCGGACATTAATAGCAGGGAGGTAGAGCTCACGGCAGCAGCAGAGGAGAAGAACAAGCTGAATGCATTGCTAGAGAGAGTTAAAGTTGCAATGGTGAAGATGCGTACTGAGCTTAAAGCCTTACAGGAAGAAAAAGTTGAGATGAAAGAAGCAGCAGCGGCAGCAAAGATGAATACTGAAAAGCTGGAGGAAGAAGTGAGAAAATTGACAGAAGAAAATAGAACTAAAGAGGAAGAATACAATAGAGCTAAGGAAGATATTCAGAGGGCTTCTGCCACAGCTGAGGAGGAAATGTCTAAGTTACGTGAAAGTCTTGGAAAACTAAAGGAAGGTTATCAGAAACATGGTACAGAGCAGAAGGATAAAATAAATGAAATGGAAAAAATCAACCAAGGTCTTGAAAGTAAGAATAGTGAGCTGTTGAACACCATAAGTGATTTACAGGTTTCTGTAAAACAGAAGGATGATAAGATTGAGAAATTGTTGAGTGAAAAGAAGACACTGCTTACTGAGCTTGAGAAGAGGGTTGAAGATTTACAGAATGAATTGAAGTCCAAAGAAGAGTCACTCAAGAAGGTTGTAACTGAGTTTGAGGCTAAGACAGAGCAGCTAGAGGAACAAATGCATAGCAATGAGGAGTCTCTGAAGGTGAAGATTGAGAGTAGTTTACAAGAGAAACATGATTTGGAGAAGAAACTATCGGAACAAATTCATGCCACAATGGAGGGAGAGGAACGGCTTGTCAGGCAGGTGAGGGAGATACGTTGCTATGTGTATGCGTCTAAATCAATCTGATTGTATTAATTGTAGGAAAAACTAGGGCTTGCATTGATTTTTTTGTATTTGTTATATTCTTTAGAGGTCATAGACCTGTGACAGCTGATCATTTGTTAAATTCAAATGAAGCTCATGTATTTAATGAGTAAGTGTAAAACACTTTTTGTTTTTCTACATAGGGTTTTTATCAATGTACTTAAAGTACACCCATCATTTTTACAGCCATTTTCATGGGTCTGATCACTTGACGACCTATTTTACCAAATGCTGATTAATATCAGTTTGCCAATATATCATATGTAGATATATTTCATACCATAAGAAAATAATTGATGCCCAGCCCAGACTAAGCATCTTGAGATGTGGCCCATCATGGAAGGGTCAATAAAGATATAGAATCTTTAATAGTTTTGTGTAACAATAAAGGACTTTGACTAATGTGCAAAACCACAGTATGTTTTAGTTATGAAGTAAGATTGTCTGTACTTTTGAGGGAAGTATTATTGGTGTTACGACACCAGCTGTGTCATTATGGATCTGTGCCAGCTTGTCACTGAGATTTATGCAAAATGACTCAGGATTGGTATTTGTGTATATGGCTTTATTTTCTTTTTGCAGTTTGTAGTTTTTCTTTTGTTATAGGAAATAATTCCATGTAAATAGGTTTTATAGTTGAAAGTTTGCTGTATTATTGATAAACTTTATTTTGTCTTACTTGTATAGTCTATCATATGTGTTGTTTTATTTATTGGATGTAGATTTTCAAAGATACAACAAGTTGATGAAATTAACCATAAGGATTCTGATGATAAAAAAAAGAAAAAAAGAGAGAGAATATATTAAGGAATTATTTAATGCAATAGTGAATTATAGTTTTTGTTTGATGAATTTTACAGATGGAGGAATCCGAAAGAAAAATGGCTGAATTACAGGAAAGCTTCTCCAAAAAAAGCAAAGATATGGAATACTCTTGGGAGCAGAGGCTAAGGTAGGATTATTTTTTTTATTTCTCTGATTACAAGTTGCAATAAAGAACTGCTCATGTAATAAGGTATATGCGTGCGAGAGTGGGTATATGTGGATGTACATGCAAGAAGCTGAAAAGAGTGAAGGGCAAACCCAAGGCTATTTTGCTTTGTCATGCTGCTATTTTTGTGTCAAGAAGTTGTCATACACCCAGCAGGCTCTGCTGAAATTTTCCTCAGTTGCCTCAAGGCTTTGGTTGCTTCTTTGCCTTTGAAAGATTCCTCATAAATATTTGCTTGTTTATGTATGAATGGATTTATGTTGATTATATTATAATATTCTTTCTTCTGATTTCTTTCTTTATTATATTTGCCGTGTGTTATCGAATTATGATCTTACTGAGCTCATATGCTGGTACATGGAATTGTATCGGATGTAAATTTGGCATATTGATAATTTCAGAGTATGGAAATTCAGAAAAAATTGCAATATTTATTTTCAGGTGGCATGAGATTGCTGATTCTCTTAGTGCCAACACTCGTTATATTGCTTTATACAACATGATGAAAATCTCGTATGTATGGCTCAGAATCGCGTGACCCAGTAGAGCTAGTGAAGCACGAATATTTCTGGGTATGGTGTGTGATTGATGATATTGTAGGCATCTCAGATATAATGCTGAACTTCAATTCAAGCCTGTAATTTCTAATTCAGTTATCTTGAGAACTGCTTCATATTCTAGAAATGAGTCAATGAACATCTTTTCTTTTGGAAATAAGAACAAATAAATAAGCTCTTTTTTAAATTAAGAGAAAAAATTTCCTTCATTATTGATTATAGAGGTCAAGTATAAGACAATAGGATGTTAAGTGTGGATAGGCAGTGGAATGGATAATAATATATAACTTTCAACTGAGGGGAGGATGATTTTAGGGACTCCTGCATATGAATAGCAGTTTCTCAATTTTCACTCCTGTGTGAAGAGGGTAGTAAAAGAATGATGGAGTTTGCATTTTTAGTTAGTTCCCAGAAAATTTTGAGTGTGTTTCATATATGTTCTGAGCTCCATATTTAAAGAAATTTTTGCAATCTAGTTCAGCATTATTAGATCCAATATACTAACCCACTGTTTTTACCCTTCCTGTAATAATGAAGGTAATCATATAACTTCCTTCAATTTGTGATAACAATACCAAATAATGAGTATTATAATATTTTGATTTTGGTCTGTTTGTTTGAGTGTGTGACAGTGTCTGATTTTCTTTTTTCTTTTTAACCCATCCCCGACGGGGGAATTCTAGCCTTGAATGTCCAAATGCCGGGGCGTTCGAATTATTAGGCCTAAATCAATTGAATGGCTGGCACAATACTGTGCCGCCCGGCCACTGGGCTTTTGAATGCGCGGTACACATGCTGTACCACCCGTCCAGAGAGGGTTAAGGGAAAGAAGTTAGTTTTTAGGGAAATGTTCATTTACTTGATGGGAACTGGGAATGTGCAAGTAACCCATTCGTACTGGTTGACGTCCTATCATGTGGTCAAAAATATCCCCTGACCTTGGTGACATCCTGAGACGTTGTGCATTTTCTCGCCGAGTTCCGGGAGGGGCAATTGTAACGTGCTGAAATGTCAGCAATAGATCGCTAGATTGTTCTCAGCTATAATCATTTTACATATTTTTTTTAGACTCAGTTACTTTAGTTTAGGTTTTTGAGTGTCATCAGAAAACTACGTGATGTAGATGACATCATGGTAATTTCTGCTTCTTGATCGGTTGAATAAAAAGATCTAAGTAAAAAAACTAATAAGATAAAGTAAAAAATTACTAATGCAACACTTCATCTAATTTGTTGATTACCTGTGATATCACTTTGTGTCTCGTCACAAGGTACATGTACATACTCATATGTATGTGTATGATTATTCATATTGTTCTTTTCATTTTGGTAAGAAAAAAAGTATAGAACATGTTTTATGATGCCCCACCAAGAGATTGCTTCCACTTTCCTTTGGTATTTTCACGTAGAAGTGAAGAATATAGGCAAAGTTCAATGAAATTAAAAAAAAGGCATTACTGTAACATGTTTTTTGACTAAAATAACTCCTCTGAACATAGCAATATTTTTACGTGCCTTTACATTGTAGACGCATTCATGAAAACCATAAGAATAGGGTGGGTGAAAAATGCTCAGAGAGGA
>BOPN01000598.1:95000-100000 GCA_017312705.2 Penaeus japonicus
TAGTAATAGCCAGCTTGAGGATAAAAAATTGAGTGATGATATTGTTTGTAGTGATGTTGCTAGTGCAGTTAGTGTTGGGGAAGTGAAAGAGGTTGGGGATAGTGCTGGAGTTGGAGGCAAAGAGAAAATGAAGTGCAGTGATGATTGTCTCAGGGAACTGGTTGATGTGGCTAGTATGGAGGAAAACAAAAGAGAAATTGAAGTTGAGCTTAAATCTAATGACATATCTCCTGGGGAAAAACTTTCCAGTGAAAATATGATGGATGATATAAGGGTGTCCGAGAAGCTAGGTGAACAAAGTGAGGATATTATTGCTCGAACCGGTAATGGTGAGATGAGTAATGATGAAGGAAGTGATGAGGAAAATATTGAAAAGAATGAAATGATTAGAGCTTTGGTGGATGAGGCATTGAAAGAACTAAAGGAGGAGGACATGAAAGCAAGTTTAGCAAAGAATGAGAATGGAGGTGTACTTGAAGGGTCCCAAAAGGATTTAGAAGAGAAGAAATCATGTGAGGGAAATGGTGAGCAGGAACCTTTACCAGATTTAAAGATACAGGTAATTGTAAAGGAAAGAAATACAGCTTTTGAAGAAGGACAAACTACTGCATTGGGGGAGATTGTTGGTCAAGAAGAAAGAAAGAAACTAGGAGACACAGTGCTATCAGCATTCACAACCTGTGAGCAAGAATTAAAAGAAACTACCAATGAACTTCATGGTATTGTTTCCTCATTTCCTGTGGATATTCCCAAAGAAAGACCTGATGATAGCATATCAGGTAAGCAGGCAAATAGTAATGGATCACCTGTCCGTGATCAGATCTCATCTTTGTCAGTGCTTGTGGCTGAACTGCGTCGTGTTAAGGATGACATGGGAAAATGCATGTCTGTTAAAGAACAGTCCTTCATTGAATTGGAAGACCAACTTCAAGCTGCTAATAAAGAAGTAAATAATCTGAAGGCATCCATGTCATTACTATCTAAAGATCTTCAGGAAAAGAATCAAAGTTATCAGTATTTAGAAGAGGAGAATAAGAAAAAGAAAATGGATATAGAGCACAAGATGAGTGAGATTCAGGAAGTCACAAACAAGTGCTCCATGTTAGCTGAAGAAAAAGCAGATGTTTTACGTAAAATGGAAGTGCTGGAAATAATGATGACAGAGTACCGCACTGAGATTGAGATGCTTATTGGAGAGAAAGCAAAGATGGAGGAAAAGACGAAGGAACTACTTTCTGCAAAGGCTGCCACATCTGCAGCAGAAGCAGAAATAGATTCTAGGACTAGCTTGGAAGAAAAAGAAAAAGAAATAGAAGAATTAACAGGAAAGGTTCAAGATATGGAAAAGCAAATGAAAGAACTGAACGACAAATTAAAAGTCACAAATAAACACCTAAAAGTGATGGCAAGAGAACGTGAGCACAAGCAGAAAGAATGTGAAGCTCTGAGACGCAAAGTTGAAACAGTTGAACTCAAAATGTGTGAACTTCAGGGAACATTTGACATGCTTGTGAAAGCTGTCATGGTGGAAAGAGATGATCTAATCAAGGATTTAGAAGAAAAGACAGGAGAAATAGATGAACTTCACAAAACTCTTGGCCAGCTTAAAGAAACTCATGAACAGGAACTAGACAAGGTACTGATTGAGAAAAAATCAATTGATGAAGAGCTCCGTAAATTCAGATCAGGGGATCTGAGACCTTCTGGAGCAATGTTTGTAGATAAAGAGGAGTTGAACGCAGTTGTCCGTGAAAAGGAAAGACTTGAGACAGAAGTTAGGCAAAGAACAGAGCAGATACAAACACTTGAATTTAAAGTGAAAACCATTCAGATGGAAATGGATGACTTTGTTGGGTCCTTGAAGGAAGAAATGGCTCGCCTCAAGGAGGAGAGTGCAAAGTCTAAGGAAGAAAAGAAAAACTTGGAAGATGTCTTTGCCTCACTGCAGTCTGAACACAAGACCCTAAAAGAAAAGAGCAAAGAGACACAGAAAATACTTGCACAACTTGAGGCTGCCAATAAAGAAAAATCAGAAAACTTTGAAGCACAAAAACAACAACTCCATGATTTGCAACAACAGCTTGAGGACCTAAATGCCAAAAATTTCAATCTAAACACAGATATGTACAACAAGGAGAAGGAATTTAGAGATGAGTTGACAGCCCGTGAAAGGACCATACAGGAATTAAACTTGACTCTAACTAATAATCAGAAGCAGTCCATGGAGAATTATGGGGCACTGCAAGAAGAAATGAGTACCTTGGAGACTAGGCTGAAGACATCTCTGGAAGAAAGTAATAAGCAAGCAAAGGAACTTGAGGAAAAGCTAAAAGTTTCTCAAGAGGAAAAGAAAATGGAGGTTCTGGAACTTCAGGCAAAACTGAGGACTCTAATGGATGAAATAAAGGAAGCAAAGTCAGAGTCGTTCTCACTTTCTCAAGATGCTGAAGTGCCGTCATCATCTCTGGCTTTTGTACCTTCACTGCCTTTGGACTCCAGTGACTCAACATCAGTGTTCCATTCTGTGGTCACAGAGACAGATCAAAGAGCAGTTGATCATCATGCTAAGCAGCAACTAGAGACTCTCAGAAAAAGAGTAAAGGATTTGGAAGAAGAGTTAGAGGGAATGCGCAAGGATTTAGAGGTTAAGGAAGATGAAATAAAAAACCATAAGGAAACGGATATTCCTTGTTTACAAGGAAAAATAAAAGAGCTCACCACAGAAGTAGAAACTCTCAGAGGCAAGCCCTCAGAGGGTGAAACATTTAAAGATCATGCTGAGTTTGAAGCAGTCATTGCTGCCAAGGAGGAAAAGATACGCCAGTTGGATTCCAAAGTCAGTGATTTAGAAATGTGCTTAGCAAACAAGAGTGGATATATTTCCCAGCTGGAAGGACGCCTAGGCAGTTCACCAGAAGTGAAAAATGATGTGGAATCCCATCTGGGACAAATAAATAAACTCAGCACAGATATTTCTAAGCTGAAAGATGAGCTGGAAAAGACAAATGAAGAGTGTAAAACTTTGAAGAGTACAGTTGATCAGCTTGAGATGGACAAACACAGATTTGAAGAAGAGAAGGCAAAGATCATTGAAGAATATGAGGCAAAGTTGCATGAAGCAAATGAAAAAATAAGGGAAATAAATGATGAACTAGAACAAAAAAAAAACTTGGCTGAAAGATTAGAATTGGAACTTAGCAGTAGTGAGAGTAGTCATGTAGATGAGGTTGCCAGATTAGAGAGCAACCATGTAGGTAGAGTAGCAGATGTAGTTAAGCTTCATAAACGTAAGATTGAACAGCTGAAGAAGAGTAATGCGGAGAAGGTCAGCGATCTACACGACCATATTGATGAACTTTACAAAGAGAAAAAATCATTGGAAGAACGCCTTAACATTATAAAACTTGACCTTGATGAGAAAGTTTCTAAGTCAGAGAGAGATCTAATTAAGGAAAAACAGGAACTTTTCTCCAAAATTGAGAATCTGGAGAAAAAGGTGAATTGTTTGGAAAGGGAGAAAATGCAAATAGAGAAAGAAAAGGCAGAACTTAAAGAAAGGTTTGAGGATGAACAAGAAGAGGCGACTAACATGCAAACACAAATGGTGACAGACCTAGAAAAACTGATTCTGAATTTGGAATCTGAGAAGAGGAATTTGGAAAAAGAAGTACTCCAGCTAAAAGCATCTGGGGATCTAAATGCTGGTCTCATAGTGGACAGTGAGAAAAAAATTGCCCTTCTTGAAGATGAAATTGTCATTACCAATAAGGAAAAAGAAATTTTGATGGATGAAATAAAAAAGTTAAAAGAAATAATTGGTGAAGAAACCATTTCAAGAATCAGGGAAGAGAGTGAGAAATCAAAAGTTCTAGAAGAAATGGCTGAGAAGGTGAAGAAGCTTCAGGCCAGGCTTGAAGAATCTCAGATATCTATAGAAGAGCAAGAGCAGATCTATGCACACAAGTTAATGGAGGAGAAATCTGATCATATGATGCAGCTCAAGGCCCTAAGGACTGAGCTGTCAGAGGAAGTGAATGAAATAGATCTGAGAAAAGAGCAAGTGTCCCTGGAATATGAAGACAAAATTGCTCTGATAATAACAGAATATGAAGACCGCCTCACTTCTACGAGAGAGCAGTTTGAGGCTAGGATCCTGGAGGAAAAGGCTGAGTTTGGCCGTGTTCTTATTAGCAAGATTGATGAATATGAAGGAAAGTTATCTTCGCAAGTAGAGGACTTAAAAGCTTTTGAAAGTCAGATTGAAGTTCTTCAGAATGAATTAGATGAAAAGATTAATATAATGGAGGAACTGGAACATAATCTAGATGAAGTTACACTTATGAAAGCTGCTCTTAGAGCTCAAGTTGATGACTTAAAGCATACTATTACTAAAATGAATGAAAATGGAGAAGACTCTTATGTAGATGTTCTTCATTCCAAGTATGAAACAAGACTTGCAGAAGTGCAGGAACATTATGAAAGTCAGCTGTCATATCTCCGTTCATTCATCTCTGCAGCAGATGTAGATGTTCAGAGAGCAGGATGTAGTTCACCTTCGCAAGGATCTGAGTATTCTATTGAACTTTCATGTCTTCGTCCTTATTTGCAAGGCCAGTCGTCTCCCATTGCTGAGTTCATGGCAGAACTCAAGTCACAGTCAGTGCTCGGGAGTGATAATGAAGTTCACACCTCTAACCATAGCTTCCATTTAATGCGATCTGCCTCCATTGCAAAAAATAAGGAAGATACACGTTCTCATTCATCAGCCGATGGAAAAATTGGCATTAGCTTTAATGGACTAAGTGCCCACTTGATGGCTAAATCATTATCAAAAGGAAACAACAAATGTCACTCAAATGGTTCTATAGCCCACATCCTATCTAAGTCATTATCAAGGTCAGAACAGTTAAGGCTGTCAGCTTTAGATGGAAAAACTGAACCCCAGACAATGGGTTCAAAGTCCCATATGCTATCAGTTTCATCATCGGGATTAGAAGATC
>BOPN01000598.1:105000-115295 GCA_017312705.2 Penaeus japonicus
TTGGTCATGATTGTTTAGATTTTTTATACCATAGTAATTACTTTTGTGGACTAAAATGTGATGCATGTGATCAATATTTACTGCATCAGGTGGTAGTTTTGTGTTAGTATTGTAGTTTTTACTTATCAAAGTACTTTTTTGTATATTTTTGAAGCTTGATCATTACTAGGAAATGTCTGATAAGACCAAAGGAAAAACGTTAAAGGTTACTATAAACCTTAGCATCCCTATTTTGAGTGCTAACCCCAAAAGTTTAGAAAATTTTGATCAATTATAAAAGAAATTTCATATATAGGACATCTTTTTTGCATGTCTTCCAGAATTAACCTATCCATTGCAGTCAAAGATTTTGCCATTAACTGCTGAATGCTGATTTACCCCTCAATTTTCAAGCAATGTCTCATTATGCTTATAAAGGCTGACACAACTGCCAGTCACTAAAAATTTTGTGCTAACTTAATATGTGCTGCCTTGTGTGGGTTCCTGAATGTATTTAAGGGTACTGTTTATCAGCTGACTGGGTTGAGGAGTTGTGTATTGCTGGAGACGCTTTAAGGCAAGGTTGGAGAAGTGTGGGTTCAGTTTTGGAGGAGTGATTTAATGTTTAATTCTAAAGGTTGATAGTGTTAGGTCTCTATTGGAGGAGTGGTGTACTGCTGAAGAAGTGTAGGAAGAGTGTTTGAAGCATGTTGGAAGAGTTTGGGGGCAGTAAAGGGTGTGGATTCATGTTGCAGTGACTGTAACTGTCAGCGACCAAAAAAAGTTCCACCATCAATTTCAGTTTGTATGTCCAGGTTGGACATTTCTGAATGACAGGTCACACATATATGCACACTCATGTACACACACACACACATGTACGCACACATGTATGCTCACGTACGCACACATATGTACTCACACACGTATACACACGCACTCACACATGTAATCACACATGTAATCACACACACATACTCACACACATGTACTCACATACATGTACTCACATACATGTACTTACGCACATGTACTCACACTCACGTACTCACACTCACGCACTCACACTCACGCACTCACACTCACGCACTCACACTCACGCACTCACACACGCACTCACACACGCACTCACACACATGCACTCACTCACGTACTCACACACGCACTCACACACATGCACTCACTCACGTACTCACACACATGTACCACATACATGTACTACCTACATGTACCACATACATGTACCACCTACATGTACCACCTACATGTACCACCTACATGTACCACCTACATGTACCACCTACATGTACCACCTACATGTACCACCTACATGTACCACCTACATGTACCACCTACATGTACCACCTACATGTACCACCTACATGTACCACCTACATGTACCACCTACATGTACCACCTACATGTACCACCTACATGTACCACATTCATGTACGCATATACAAACACATACACACAGAAGCACATACACACACTTATGCACTTACACACACTGACACTGACACTCACACTCATACACACACTCACACTCACAATCACATTCACACTCACACTCACACTCACACTCACACTCACACTCACACTCACACTCACACTCTTGCACTCACATTCACACTCACATTCACACTCACATTCACACTCACACACATTCACACTCTTGCACTCACATTCATGCTTACATTCACACTCACACTCATATTCACACTCTTGCACTCACATTCACACTCACACTCACATTCACACTCACATTCACACTCACATTCACACTCACATTCATACTTACATTCACACTCACACTCATATTCACACTCTTGCACTCACATTCACACACTCACACTCGCACTCACACTCACACTCACACTCACATTCACACTCACATTCACACTCACATTCACACTCACATTCACACTCACATTCACACTCACGCTCACACTCACACACACTCTTGCACTCACATTCACACTTACATTCACACTCACACTTACATTCACACTCATACTCATATTCACACTCGCACACTCTTGCACTCACAATCACACTCACACTCTTGCACTCACACTCTTGCACTCACATTCACACTCACATTCACACTCACACTTACACTCACACTCATACTCACTCTCACTCTTACTCTTACTCTTGCACTCACATTCACACTCACATTCACACTCACACTCACACTCACACTCACACTCACTCTCACTCTCACTCTTGCACTCACATTCACACTCGCGCTCACACTCACACTCGCACTCACTCACTCACACTCACTCACTCTCACTCACTCACTCTCACTCACTCACTCTCACTCTCACTCTCACTCTCACTCTCACTCTCACTCTCACTCTTGCACTCACATTCACACTCACATTCACACTCACATTCACACTCATGCTCACGCTCACACTCACACTCACACTCACATCCACACCCACACCCACACCCACACCCACACCCACACCCACACCCACACCCACACTCATGCTCATTTTGAACTTGATTTTTTTTATCATTTACAATAAAGACTGCCACTGATTTGGGAACTTTATTTGTTTTATGGTGTAATGTCGTAAAATAAAAAGTATCATGTAAAATGGGTTTGGAGGCACATTTGGAGAAATAATATTTTAAATATCAAAGATTGAAGATACAGGATTATGTCTTTTTTGTGTTAGCAATTGTTTCAGAGGTACCATATTTCAGAACTGGCTTTTGGAGACTGAAGGCTAGCTATTTGGATAAACAGCTCTCTTTTTGATGAACTAATTTTATTCCATGGATTTTCTACTTGAATAATGCACTTTTAATCCTTGGATGGTTGGCCTAATGCTTTATTTATGTACAATGATTTTAATGGCACAGAGATCATGTATGTTATGTCAACCCTGAGGCTGTGACTGACAAGTTTATGATTGATGCCAAATACTTTTATACACTTGTTTTGAGGGTTTCTAGACACCCAAGGACAAGTTACCTTGTTTGTGCCATCAGATGTTTATGTTCTTAGATCTGCTTGGTGTGTCTTCTTTTTGAAGATTAACAACTAGATTTCTTTCTTATTTATTTTTATATAGTATTTATAATGTGAATATGTTTTTTTGAGAATAGGTTTACTGCTATGTTATTATTTATATTATATTGATGTTGGTATGAATATACGTATATATCATCACCATAGCCATTTCCATCACCATCATCACCATCATCACCATTATCATCGATCACGAGTCATTATTTCTTGGTAATATTTAGGATTATTTTTATCATCTTAAATACTATTTCTATTTTAGAATCTATTGACCTGACATATTTTTCAAATGAATATCTTCAGAGTGAAAGGATTACGGTTATTGAAGCGACTATGGAAGAAACTACTTCGAAACTTGCGGCGTCGGAAGCTAAGTGTGCGGAACTGGAGGAAAGGCTCCAGCAGACCACGGCCTCCTGTGAGACCCTCACGCAGAAAATAAATGAGCTCACTGCCGAAAATGACGACCTTACCCGACAAGTGGAAGACATGGAGAAAGAGAAGGAGGGCACAGCCAAGACTATAGCAATGTTGGAGTTTAACAATGAGCATAACAAAGACAAGGTGAGACTTAGGTATTGGAGATTCTTGTTTATTAACAGTGTGTCTAGATGTAAGTTAGATCTTTCCTGCTTCATTGTTACTTCATTGTTACTTTATTTTATTTATGGGTGTCAAGACATACATGTCGGCACCGATTAGGCCTAATATACGGATGTCAATGTGTACATGAAGGGTTCCAAAGTCAGCCTAAACTCACATTTTATGATGTATTTATGGAAAATGTTGTTTGTGCTAGTCTGTGCTACCCTTAGGGCAGAGAAAACCCTTTCTCCGTCCCTCTAATTTCTAGCCGGTGCCGCGAGTGTCGTAGACCATCTGCCTTGACGACCAGTTAGGTCGTTAGGTGCCCTGTCGGCAATGGGTTAAGAGAAACATATGTGCTGGACTTTAAGCTTTTCATTTAGGTTGAATTGAAGGTGAATTCAGAATTTTGCCTATGACAGTATATTTCGTTGAAATTAGTTGAACTAGGAAATTGAACTATTATTTGATGTAGTGTACATGGAAGTACCACTTACAATTTCTAAAATGGGTATAAACAGAACCATATTTAACCCCTTCACGGTAGCTCACGCAATATGAAGCATGTATATGGGATGGCAGGTTAGGTAATATTGTGCTTTCATGTTTCCCATATTGTTTTGAATAATGGCACAAAACTGAAATGTGCTAGCCATGCTTCTGGTCACTGTAACTGAATGTCCCACCTTTATAGACCACTTATTGACACAGTTGTGACAAGGACTTTGACCTCGTTTGCCTACTGCTTTTACCCACATAGATGACCATGCCAGTGTCCTACTTGAAGGCAAGCTTTTTTTCTCCTTTGATTTATTTAGTTATGCTGTGTATCTTTTTGTCTTCTGGAGAGGGGATAAATTCCATGAAATCCCTTTATGATGATAACATAGTTCTACCTGTATTGATAATTTTCTTTGTCATCAGGTCCGAAACATGGAACTTTCCAACGATGACCTGAAGGAAACCATATCATCCCTCATGAAGGAGAAAGAGGAGCTCACAAGGCAGCTGAAAGAAGGTGCCTCTGGAGTGATAGACCAGTACATCAAAGAGAAAGATGAATTAGAGGAAAGATTAACAAAGGAGAAGGATGAACTACTGGAGAAGTATGTTAATGAAGACAAAGCCCTTAGAGAGCAGCTGGAAGGCCTCATGGAGATTAGGTTTGTATTGGTCATGTCACTTTTGTGAATTGCTGTATCTGTCATTATTGCTTGCTAGAAGGAAGTGAAAGTAAAAGCATTATGATAGGTAGATGTTAAGAGTAAAATGACTAGGTTTTGGCATTTGTGATGTACCAGAGAATGGTGAATTACCATAGGCCCCTTTATTTTAAGGCACTAACTCATAATTGTTTGCTTTACAGACTTAGTTACGAAAAACAGATAAAGCAAATAGAGGAGAACAATGCAGCAATGCATGGAAAAATTGGTGGTGTACAGTTAGAGAGGAATGCTGCCCTTGCAGAGGCTACCCTTATCAAATCCCAAAAAGTTGAACTGGAGAAGAAATTTGATGATCTCACTAAGGTTAAGAGCAGCTTGGAGGAGGAAATTGTCACATTGAAAGGGACTATTTCCAGCCTAGAGGAGAAATTATCATCACAAGAAAACCAGGTGCAGACTCTTAATGAGACCATCAACACACTGAACAACAACATCCTCAACCTTCAGAAGCAGGTGGAAGGACTCAACGAAACGAATGCCAAACTTGCTCGGGATCTGGAGTCCGAGAGCAGGACACGAATCGAAACACAGGACCAGCTAACTCAGATTACCACGGCACACCAAGAGCTAGAAGAAATGGTAAAGGTGGACAAAGAAACACTAGGCAAGTTAGAAGTTGAAAGAAAGGAGCTTCAATCTAGAGTTGAAGCCTTAAATGACCATAACAAATTGCCAGAAAAAGTTAGTGAATTGCAGTCACGTGTAAGCGAACTAGAATCAGAAAATAAGACTCTTTTGGAGAAATTGGACAATACCAAAACAGTTAGTAGTGCCTCTCAAGAAGAAAGTACAACAAATAATGTTACAGAAAAGCCAGAACTGCAAAGTTTGAGATCATCTTTGCAAGCAAAAGAAGAGGAGTTAGTGAAGGTCAAACAAAACCTTAGAGAAGTGAAGGAAAAGTTGACGTAAGTAGAAGAGAATAGCTTTAGCACTGATAACTTTAGCAAATTTAAATCAAAATATGTATTTGAAATAGATGGTCCACAATGACAATTTATTTCAACTTTATTAATAGAATCTTTGTTTAGAAATATGCCAGATTTTCTTATGCCCAAAGAACATCTTCCCTTTACACAGAAACCCTCACACTCATAGTACAGTCAGACATTCAGTCATGCTTGTGCTCATTCATGCATGGAGTGTTATCTGTCTTTAGATGTTATTTGAGAAGGAATCTGGGACTGAAAAAAAGTAAAATGGATAGCCTAATCCAATGGTATAGAATTAATTTATGATGATGGACCAGACATGGTATCAGCGATATATTATGCTGATGTGATAACATGTCAACCGGTGCAAATGGGTTGAAAGTCACAAATTAAAACATGTAAAACACAAAGTATATATGTATATGTATATATATATAGGTGGACCAATAAAGAAGCTGCCTGTGCCATGCAAGGTGCATGTTTGTCACCAGATGCCTAATCAGTTGTTTCTGGACCTGAATCATTTTATGTCTCTTTCCTTTGATTAGTGTAAACGTTATTAAAAACTGCATGAAAAGATATGCACGTGTCATAAAATGATTTTTGGTTGCTAGTGAATATATGGTGCATTATATCATTCAAGTCATTAGTATTTATTTGGATGAGAATTTCTTCAGGCTAGCGGAGGTTGTCAGCGGGGAGGTTGAAGAGCAGAGGCAAAGAGTACGAGACGTAGAGACCAAGATGGCTGTGATGGAGGAGCAACACCGACAGCAAATCAAAACGATAGCTCTCGAAGCTGAGCGACAAGTTGCTGTGAAGGAGCAAGAGTGTCAACAAACAATTACTACTGCATATGGTAAATATTTCTATCATTTGTGATGGCCTGCATGTAATTTGAAGTCTATTTTTTTTTCTCAGGTGTACTTATCATTATCATTATTATTATTATTATCATTATTATCATTATTATTATTATTATTATCATTATTATCATTATGATTACTGTTATGATCATTATCATCATTATTATTATTATTACTATTATTATTATTATTATTGTTATTATTATTATTATTATTATTATTATTATTATTATTATTATTATTATTATTATTATTATTATTATTATTATTATTGTTATTGTTATTGTTATTGTTATTGTTATTGTTATTGTTATTGTTATTGTTATTGTTATTGTTATTGTTATTGTTATTGTTATTGTTATTGTTATTGTTATTGTTATTATTATTATCAATATCATTGTTATTATTGTATTATATACCATTATTATTATTCTCTTGTCACTAAGGGTATTTTGTATAGAAATCTGAATACACATATTGAGACTTTTCATTTGTTCTACGTGCAGACCAGCAAGACAGTGAAACAAATTCCCTAGTTCGTCAGCACCGCGAAGCCATACGAGAAGCTCAGGAAGAGGCCCGGGAGAAAGCATCAGCCCTCGACTCTGTTGTTCATGAGTACCAAGGCAAACTCAAGGTCAGAGGCTTATAACCTGAATGAATTGGAATCACTGATTATTGTCTTAGTTTATAAGGAACCTTAAAGATCATCTTTTATTTTCAAGTATTGCTTTCTATAGACTATGAGATACTTTGATTTAACATGGTGGTATATTCTCATGCAATTTGTATATTCAATTTAGCTGTTTTATTTTTGGTTGGCCAATACTATGTTGCTTATTAACTTTCTCAGTTCAGTTAAGGGATGATTTTTCTCCATATCCCATCCCTTTATCTCTGGAATGTCTTACATATATTGCATGAAGTCTCATATTAATATTCAATCCCTCTTCTCTCCTCACATGGATTTGGTATTGGATTCATGACCGCCTGTGGACCGTGTGTGTGCCTACAAAACCCCTGAAACTCCAATGAATCATTGCCTGCGTTGGATGAAACTATCATGTGATTGGCAACTTTTCCATCTGATCTTTTTCTCTTGTTTCACATGATTGAACTTGGTGAAATATCATAAAATGTTTTCCATTTTACTTATGAATCTTAAAATGATATGATTTACTTACTGTATTTTGTTGGATGGGAAAAATTGTTAATTTTTTATGCTGTTTATCACAACAAATGGATTTATTGGATCTCCTCCGGTGACTCCTGCTCTGATCTTGAGTGCCTTATCTGCCTGCACAATCTGTACCCATTGATGGTTTGCACCTCCTGCCCATCCCCTGCTGTGCTCCCCCTTCACATCCCTCTAATTAGGAGAAAGATGAGGAACTGTGCAAGTTTGTTCAACAGTATGAGGATCAGCTTGCAGACCTCACTGCACAGCATGAAGCTCACATTAAGGAAGTTGAATCCACTTGGAAATCTAGAGCGGAGAAGATGGTTAAGCAGCGTGAGACGCAGCTACAGGAGGAGATGGATGGATTGTCGCAGGAGTGGAACAAGGAACGCAGAGTAAGTGCAAGTTGCAGAGAGTGTGCTTGGTCATGTCTTCTCTAAGGAGAAGGTAGTGTTTATTTTGTGTGCCATTTCAGTTTCCTGTTATGGTTTGCTTGTGTGAAGAGTAGATATATTTAATTTCAATAATGATAGTGAGACATTAACAATACCTTCTTACATGAAATGAGAGTCACATTTATATCAAACTGTTTCAGATGAATATAACAGTCATTATTAGATTTTAAGATAATTATTTGAAAGATTTGAGATTAGGATTACAGTAGAAAAGATTTAGGTTGGTAAAAACATGCAGCTTTTGCAATAAGCATGAATGCACATAAAGGCACAATTACTTAGAATTAAGCAAAATTTCAATGTATCAAAATATGATTTATAAAAAGAATGTTTGAATTTACATGAAAAAATAATTTTGCATGAGCAAGTTTTTACATTTTTGTAATAAGCATGGTAGACTGTTTCCCTAACCATTTAAGAAATGCAAGTCTTTAAGGTTGATTTAATTTTTTGTTTTTGTAATCCTCACCTTGTATTTTTTTTTCTTTTTTTTGCTTTCTAGAGTCCTGTACCTGAACCCACAGAAGACAACCAGGTAGAGTCTTTCCTTCAAATTCTCTCAGTGTGGTCTTACATCCAGATTCCAGTTAGATCTGTATTTGTATACCTCAAGAATTCTTATCTGTTGATTTTATTTGTAGATCCATTAGTTTAGCCTTTATCCTGTTTATTTTGTAGATCATGTAAAGGTAGTAATGTCACTGGAAACCTGTTCTGATTAGCCCTATTGTTATCATGTGAATCTTTGGATGGTTCAGAGTTTACATTTTGGTCAAATCAAAATTTATTGTTCAGGAACCATACACTCTTGTGTTTTAGTTGCAACATGTTCTATAATGATTTCCCTTTTTTCTAGGAACTTGAAAGACTAACCCAAGTGGCTGCAGCAGCTTTTAGAAGTGGCACTGATTCGGTCGAACTCCTCAAGAAGCAGGTGGCTGCTCAACGGAAGGAACTTGAGGAAGTCAAATTGAACCATGGGTTAGTAAAGTTGCTGTTTCATGTAATTTTTTCTTTTGCAATATGGATGTTTGATACATACTACTAGCTAGATTGTAATATGAATATAATGATATATTTTTAAAACTAGGAGTGTAACTGAATGAAAGGTATTGCTAGAATTAATAACATGGATTTGTAATTATATAAATCCCTAATGTTATTAAAGAAAGAAAGGAAAGAATTGGTCAAAAGTAGCAGGATAATTTTACCAATATTTCTTTTGTTAGAAAAACAGGTATCAATTATTACAGAGGAACACCAAATTGGAATGGAATTGTAAAAAAATATTTATGTCACATCTTTCAGCAAAGAAATTGGGGAGCTCAAAGCACTGTTGGAACTTAAGAGAAGAACAAGAGGAGGAGGAGGAGTTGGAGGTGGAGGAGGTGGAGGGGTCAGACTTGGAGTAGCTCTTGAGGAAGCAGCTGAGTTCGAGTACCTGAAGAATATCTTGTACCAGTATATGCTGGGGAAGGAAACTCGGGTGAGTTCAGTCTCATTTCTTCTGCAGAGTTTACTGCAATTACATCTTTTAGGGAATGTAAAAAGTCATGTTTTAAATGTTTTAGTTCTATTATTAAAAGTGAATATATATGTATATATATGCATATATATGTATATTTATGTATATGTATGTATATGTAGGTATTTGTATATATATGTATATGTATGTATATATAGGTATATGTATATATATGTATATATATGTATATATATGTATATATATATATGTATATATATGTATATATATATATGTATATATATGTATATATATGTATATATATGTATATATATGTATATGTATATGTATGTATATGTATATGTATGTATATATATATATATATGTATATATATGTATATATATTACATATATATATATAGATACATATACATAAACATATACATATACATATACATATACATATACATTTACATTTACATTTACATTTACATTTACATTTACATTTACATTTACATTTACATTTACATTTACATTTACATTTACATTTACATTTACATTTAC
>BOPN01000598.1:119882-127382 GCA_017312705.2 Penaeus japonicus
TATATGTATATGTATATGTATATGTATATGTATATATATATATATATATATATATATATATATATATATATATAATATATATATATAATATATATATATATATTTATATTTGTGTATGTATATTATATATGTATATATATATGTATTTTTATATTATTATTTTTTATAGATAATCAGGAGGATGTATATACATTGTAATATTCTTTTATTTCTTGTTTTACAGACACTAAGTAAAGTATTGTGTGCAGTTGTGAAGTTTGATAACAATCAGCAGCAGGAGATTTTAGATTATGAAGAGCAAAAGCAAAGCCTGGTAAGTAGAATGAAGTATCAGGGCAGAGCGTTCAGGGGACGTCAGGAAGGGAAGGAACCCGATGCCTCTGCTAGGCCTGAAGGGGGGGAAAGGAGGGAAAGTTTGCATGCTTTTCCACCTTGTGGTTCCTCTACCTCACATTTTGAGCAGTAGACTGACTGGTAGATGTCAGCATCATTACTTTTGTTAAGACAGCATTATTTAAAAAGTTAAACAACAGGTGATTATGTAATGATGAAGTGTGTAATGAGGATGATTGATAAGTCACCAAAGACTGTTTAGTATGTATGCACAGTTTCTTGATTAAACAGCAATATTTAGAAAAGGTTTGATAATTTAGATTTGAATATTACATTATAAATTTTGATAATTTTGATTTTTATCCTAATTATTTTGAATTATTTTTTGTGAAGGGATATCAAGTGAAATATACAAGGGGAGTTATTGCATTTTCTTAATTAAGTAACCTTGTGAAGCCATAAAAAAATGAATGAAATATCATAATTAATTGCTTACAAAATCAAATTGTTTCTGTATCTGATATTTTCTTATGTTTATATTGTTATGCAGCTTTAGTGACTTGTAAATTTTGTCTGGATTAGTTCATCACTAAGTAGAAGATGCGACTGGATAACTGATTCAGGGAAATGAAATGTGAAATACGTCTTAAAGATATTTATAGGTCATTTAACTCTACCTTCGCATGGTTGTGGTTAATTATGGAACAGGAACGAGAGCAAATATAAAGAAAAGAAACGATAGAATTTCTTTTGATTTAGGTTAGGTTATTGACAGCATCCATGATCGTTATGATACTATGATTAGATTATATATTATCAGCAGAGAGGGGCTATGAATGGCACTGTCCCTAGGGATCTTCTAGAAGCAGGAAGACCAGATCCTACAAAAACCCTGTGATGCATCAGGCAGGCAGGAGTGGTGTGAAAACAAAGTGTTTAGATAACCATTGTTTGATGCATAATATATCTGATATGAATGAACTACCCATAATATTTTTCAGTTTATTTTGTATGTATGTATTTTTGAACATTAACTTTGTAAGTCTTGTGTTCTAACATGTTTGTAAGTGATTATTTCCATGTGTGATTGTTAGGTGTGTATATAGGTTTTGTCAGAGTATTTAGATACATATATGATAATAATTTTTAATTAGTTTTTCTCTTTTTATTTAGTGTTTGAATATTTACACTTTGGAGATTTACTCTACTTTTATTTCTTCACCAAGTAAAATGTTCTGAGAGTGCAGTCACCTTGCCCTTCACCATTTTTATTTATATTTCTTAACTGACTGCGCATTGACAACGAGCACCTAAGGAAGTCTTCATAACACTTGGGCCAGATGTAGATGGTAAACAATTTTCAGGATAGTATACTCTGTGTGGGGGTTCATGGTGGAGTTCTGGTGTGGGGATTTGTCTTGTGGAAACAACAGTAGGATTTGGAAATAATTGTTTTATTTTTGATTTGAAGTTCATGAAAAATGATGTTTGATATTTTTCTATTTGATCCCCCCCCCTTCTCCCCTTTAGTTGTTGTGTCTTTTTTCTTGTTTGGTTTGCTGTTTTTTTTTGTTTTTTGCTTTTTTTTTTTTTTTAGTGTGTTATATGCCTACCTAATCTGTACACCCTTAGATTTAGTGATTTTTTTTTTCAGTGTTTAAATAATTTTTGGTAATATTTTTCTTTATTATACTTTTCTTTCCAAGTTATGGTATATACTGTTTTTTTCTAAATATATGATATCTAACATTAATTGGAAAATAATCTAATCCTATTTTTTACAGCTCCAGGGTTGGTCACAAGGCCTCGGACTCTACTGAAAGACTGGACACACAAAACGACCCCATACCTGAAGAGAGGTCAACCAAGTTATTGTTTGGGAGCTGTTAATGACTGACATAGTTGCTATAGCTTTTTGTAGCTGTGACAATGAAAACACAACTTGGTTTAATTCTATTCTACTGGACACTTCTTTAGTCACTGAGAGAGAAAGAGAGAGAGAAAGAGAAAGATAAAGAGAACGATAAAGAGAGAAAGAGAAAGAGAGAAAGAGAGAAAGAAGAAAGAGAGTAAGAGAGAGAGAGAAAAAAAGAGAGAGAGAGAGAAAAAAAAAAAGAGAGATTGTGTTTATAAATTGCCAAAAACTTCAGTGGTATGTACTGGTTTATAGACCAATATCATGCATGATTTAGGACATTTTTAACTTTATTCACCTGGATCAGACTGTATGATTAGAATTTACAGAACATTATGGTGCTTCACTAATATTTAAGAGGCATCATAGATTATTGAATGATTTTTTTTTACACTAGCCAGTTTCATGTTCTTTAAAGTATTTAAAGTATCACTTATTCCAGATATGAATATTTATTGGTTGTGTTTGATATGATGCAACTGTAATCTAGTCGCGTGATTAAAATTATAAAAGCTTTATTTTGAAATTGGATAATAAAGACGTAGCCTCTTGTCTATGTATTCAGGAAAGGTCTAAATGATGAGAGATTTCTACCTTCCTTTTTTTTTTTTATTCCCTTTTGCCAGAATTTATGTCTAGACATGGATTATGTAAAAAGAGTCAAGAACCCATATACAAGAATGTAATAGTTTTATATATATATCTATATATCTATATATCTGTATATCTATATATCTATATATCTATATATCTATATATCTATATATATCTATATGTATATATCTATATATATCTATATATATCTATATCTATATATCTATATATCTATATATCTATATATCTATATATATATATATATATATATATATATATATATATATATATATATATATATATATATATATATATATATATATATATATATATATATATATATATATATATCTATATATATATATATATATTTATATATATTTATATATATTTACATATATAAAAATATATAAAAATATGTAAATATATATATATATATATATATATATATATATATATATATATATATATATATATATATATATATATGTATATCTATATCTATATTTATAGATATTGATATAAATATCTATCTATATATTTTTTTTTATAAGGGATAAATTCCCTAAAAAATTTAGTCAAGGGGATTACCAGTGAAGAATGAACAAAGCTTCATATTGGTAATATCCACTTTGTAGGATGAAAGGAGTTGGGACTTTCCCAAGAGATATTTAGTAAAGCAAACACATTTTGTTAGGTTTTATTGACTTGATTTTTAAATAAACAACACCATTTGGTGATTCTCCCTAGTAGCACAAATTAGTGATAAAATACACATGTTGTTCTTTCAACTCCAGGGAAAGATCATGACACACTGTTTTGCTTTTCATAAATCCACGCATTATTGTTAATTTCTTTTGTGAATAAACTATTGTTGAAATAATTATGTTGGTGTACATTATATTTTATGTAATTTATTTGATGATAGTAGTTTTGTAGTTCTTGTGGCAGTTGTGCAGTCCTTCTGTTAAATGTGGCACATATCTGTCTTTTTCTTGGTCAGGTGATGTCTTACAGTGCAAGTGCAACAGACTTGTGTCACGTTACCTACACTGTGAGATTGACCTTGACTGTAACCATACCTGCTGTACAGGTGTTCATTAGATGATTGAAGAAGTGTGCCAAATTTAAGAATTAATTTATTGCAGTACTGTATGTGGGTGACTCATCTAGGGATCAATTCTCATAAGTGAGCTCTAAGGAAGGCTTATTTCTCTGTATTTATTATTTTTTTCATTATTTTCTCTTGAACTTAAAGGTTTATAAGCACAATAAAACCCATTTATTGAAATAGTTGATTTTTTAGTTGCTTTTCATCAGTCCTAAGACTTTGAAACAAATGTTTTCTTTTTATCATAAATACAGAAGTGCAATAGAACTGATTCTAGGAATGTGAGAGCTGACATCTAATTTCACTTAATGATGAGGGTGTCAGACGAAATGAACCTTGTTTAGATAAATCTCACTTAATCCACTTGAAATCTTTAAAATCCTGTAGAGATTTTCTGGTATAAATTAAGGGCATGATAAAGTCACAGTAGTGTGTGTGGAAGATATTTTATTTTATCAAACTATTATTTAATTTTCATTTTATGATATGGGCATACAGGTTGATTTTGAGATAAGCAAGGCTATTAATAACACATCTGTACAAAGTCTGCATATAAAAAGGTTGGATGCCCACATCTGCTGGGCAAAAAACACACGCTTGAGCCTTAAACCATCCCTGTCCAATAAAGCACTAGAACACCCTGTTGTACAATCCTATATAGGCTCCCTTATATTGCTCTCTTGCAGAATCCTCCTTTATATATAGACCCCCCACCTGTACTGGAATGTAAGGGTGAAAAGATTAATATGTAAAGTTAAAAGTAGTTGCTCTTGCAGTAACTGTTTTGTTATTGAAGATTCACTGTGTGTCTGTGTATGCTGTATTTTAAAGAAAAGAAAAAATATAGATAAAGGTTGGCTTTGTTTATTTTTATTATCCTTTATTTATTTCCAGTGATTCACATTGGTTTCTAGAGGGAGAGGGATGATCTTAAACAAGAGTAATTTCTAAATTCATTTTATAGAAAAGATAGTGGGACACCTGTATTCAAATTAGCAGAATGTACTCCTCACCTTTATAGTGAGTCTACTGTTATTCAAATAATTTTCAGAGGCTTTTAAGTATTTTAACCCACACTGGACGGGTGGTACAGTACTGTACCGCGCATTCAAAAGCCCAGTGGCCGGGCGGCACAGTATTGTGCCAGCCATTCAATTGATTTAGGCCTAATAATTCGAACGCCCCGGCATTGGGACATTCAAGGCTAGAATTCCCCCGTCGTGGATGGGTTAACATAAATATTGTATTACTATTGTGATTTCAAGTAGATATTGATGCCCTGATGATCAGCTTCTCTACTGTAACACTGGATTATTTAGGTACCCATACTGTCTACAAATATATTTTGATACCACAGATATTTGTTAAATGATAAAATGGTTGCATTTACACATTTTCTTCATATTCTTATGTGTGTTAACAGTGTGCATTTGATGAAACATCAGAAACTCCCTCAAGAAAATGATTTTATTCCTTGTCCATCAATCTATGCGATTTTTGCAGATTTTAAACAAGATTGAGAAACACGAATGCTTATGAAAAAAGAAGTTTTTAGCAAAAATACAAAAGCAAAATGGAAAAAAATATAGCATACATGTCCTCCAAATGAAATAATAAATAGTTCCATCTTTGGTCAAAAATTAATATTTCTATTGATATTTTGTTATCCATATGCCAGAATTTAATGTTTTTCATGGGCAGAGTAACATGTAACCAAGTGTATGAAATGCAGAAAAAAAAATTTGAGTGAATGACTGATACAAGCCGAGAATAGATACAAGTTCTAATTTCTGAAAGCAAACCAAATTATATGTGATTTCAAACAAACCTGAAATGCGATTTTCCCATATTGGATTTCTTTATGAAAGAGCCTACTTTTTGCATTGTTTTTTTTACTGACTTCAAAGATTTTGGTCTCATTTTCTCTCATAAAATTTCCAGAACTTTATAATTTATACCCAATTGGAAACAACGCGTCATACAAAAACTAGATGAAAAAGTGAATCATAGCTGTTCTCAGAGTAGGTTTCATCCGTTCAAAGAATTTTGTGTCTGATTTTTAACACCAAAGCAAACATTTCCAATTGAAAATGGCAATGTAGAACCTTTACCAGCGGTAGCAAAAACCCTCTACCACAAAATCAGTTTATCGAAGCTCAAGGGGGACTATTGATACATGCATTCGCCAAACAAATCAAGGAAAGGCGCATACATGTAACAGACCGTGACTTCGAAAGGAAAGAGCGACATGACCAGTTATACAACTCCTGGCTAGAAACAGACGGAAAGTTGACAGCGCTTTTCGAGCTAGAGGAAATAGAAGCAGATGTGAAGACCTTCGAAGTAATGAAGGTTGCTGCTATCGACGGAATCCACCTAGAAGTAAAGCTCGTATCTCGCCCATAATGTGTCCACGTTGGCGACACGTAGGCAACACGAAATACGATGTAGTAAGCAACAACCTATTAAGTTGTTGATAACATGTACGTACGGACAAACACACACACACACACACACACACACACACACACACACACACACACACACACACACGCACGCACGCACGCACGCACACACGCACGCACGCACGCACGCACGCACACACACGCACGCACGCACGCACGCACGCACGCACACGCACGCACGCATTCACGCACGCACATACCGTGAGACAACAGACGGAATGAATAGGGTATTGACATAAGTGAACGCAAAAACGAACCATAACTGAACAAATATGAACGAAAACTGAGCAAGGGGATTTATTCAACGAAGTGGACATGGTGCTAAAACAAGGTAAAACCAAAGTAGACAAAGGGAAAGTCAGGGAAAAGAACACAAAGACAGAAGGCATAAATAGGGAATATAAACAAACAAATAGATGATGATAGGGAAAGAAGCTATATCAGTGCAAAGAAGAGCAACTGGTCATAATATGGCGGAGAGATGTTGCATGGATGCGGTAAATTGTAATGGAAGGACGAATAACAGTCCATTAGGCTTGATTGATCCTGTGACAACTTGGTTTGACTGTGCAGAGTTAAGAGAAATCGAAAGGAGATCATGTTGCATAACAATCACAATCACCTGATGATTGGACGTAACTGAAATCGGGTGTGCAATAAAACAAGGATATATAAATGCAGAACAACAATTAACATGCGAGCTATGGATCACCTCTCTGTCCTGCATGCCAAGAAACACCCCGAACACTGATCATGTGGTGGTCCTCATGTGGCCAGAGAGACCCTCATAGCATGGCCAAATGAAGGTAGGATCTCTAAATGTATACAGCATTTCAGTGTCAGAATAACATTTATTTGAATTGTCACATAAATAGTGCAATGCAAGGCAATTCATAAGGAAGAAGTAAGGATAACCAATAGAATATCTACACTACTATAACAGGGATAAAGACGGGAAGCATAATGGACAAAATTAAGAATTATTATTCTCATTATCATTACTGATATTATTGTTAGTAATGTAATCGTTATCATTATTATCTTCATCATCATTATCATTGTTGTTATGATATTTATCGTTA
>BOPN01000598.1:137099-142099 GCA_017312705.2 Penaeus japonicus
TATATATATATATATATAGTACTCCTACTAGGTAACCTCGCTTGGACCCGAGTGGCCTGTGGTGGGCGGCGGGGCGCGCGGGGGCCCCGTCAGCGCCCCAGAGGGAAGGCAGCCGGACGCGCGCCCAGCGGCTCAAGCGGACTCACCTGGCGTGTGGGTGACCCTGGTGGCCTGTTCATTCAAGTGGCCTCTGTTGTAATCGTGTTCCAGTCTCCGCCGCTCGAGTTCCTGCGTCTTCCTCCTGTTCTCCTCCATCTCTCTTCTCTCCTCCTCTTCCCTCTCCTCCTTGATGCCTTCCAGGTCCTGGGGGCGTCTCCTGCCGTGCTGGGGATCCTGTCTGTTGTAGTGCTCTTTTCTGCCAGGGCGTCCTCGGCTGCGGTAGTGAATGTCGCCGTCCGCTGTGGGAGGACAAGGGTCAGGGCGCTGGCTCCCTCTCGCTCTCTCGCTCGCCCCCTCTCTCTCACTCTTTCGCTCGCTCTCCACTCTTGTTTGTGTTTATCATATGTGGATACACCCGGACACACACACACACACACACACACACACACACACACACACACACACACACACACACACACACACACACACACACACACACACACACACACACACACACACACACACACACACACACACACACACACACACACACACACACACACACACACACACGCTCGCACGAGCGCACACGTACACATATACACAAACATAGAAATATATGTATCTCGATAACGGTATTCTACTATATTTAGTGAAGAAAACCAGAATTATTATCAGGTAAATCTAGATTAAAATTCATCTTTGATTTCTCTCTGCAGGAGATATACTAGGAAGCAATAAAAACCCTCGTCTGATTAGGACTCAGCCACATGCCCATGACCCTTTGACCTTTCGACGCCGCTGCTGTGATGCAATGGCATGCCTTACCGTCGTAACTGTCGGGCCTGCTCTGTTTCATCTGAGGGGGCGTCGTCGGCCGGGGGGTCACTGGGGGGGGGGCAGTTGATTAGTCGGTTTTCAACACAAAACACCAGAAGATATAGTACCTATCTTTTAAAAATGGATTCTGAAGATACGAAGCTAGACAAATATATACATGATAGTTCGTCTCCATTGCAATAGCTGACTAACAGAGTTTATGAAATCGCGCAAAACCCAATAAAAGTTGAAGCACGCACTGTTGAGTGTGATCGAGCCGTCTGTCTCCGCGATGGAGTTCTTGGAGATGCACTTGTACATTCCGAAGTCCCCGTCGTCCAGATCTGAGAGCGGTGGAAAGTCTGAACTTGTTGGCAGGGCTTCTCGCCAGGTCTTATGGTCAGAGTATTTTACTTTCATATCTATGTAGCAGTTATACACGCTACATGTAAGAGAGCATCACAGCAAATTAAAGGTATTTACTTACACAGATCAACCGAAAAATAAACATGCAACATCAAAACCGCAAAATGCCACGAGACGCAATCCCTTGGCGCCGCGTCGGCCAGACCTTTACCTCGTATGTCGAGTATCATGTGGATCTTGTAATGATTCTCCAGCGTCTGCGTGGTGATCCTGGACGTGTTCATGACCATGGCGTCGCTGAACTCCCAGTAGGTGATGGCCTTCGGGTGCGCCTCCACGAAGCACTCGAGGCGGACGTCGGTGCCCTTGGGCGTCCCCACCAGCTGGTTCGGGACGTGCATCTGTGGGGCGACTGTGCGAGGGAAGGGACACCGGTCATTTCTCTCTTGTTGCACAGCAGTGAGGCGGGCTTATTGATACTAGGATTAGTCTGATGAAAGCGTTATTATCATCCGTCATTATCATGAACATCATTACCGTTAATATTATCATTATGATGATGATGCTTAATATTATCAATGCTAGTGTTATTATTATTAAAGATATCATTATTATTATTATTACTATTATTATTATTATTATTATTATTATCATTATTATTATTATTTTTATTATCACCATCATCATTATTATCATTGTTATTGTTATTATTACTATTATCATTATTATTATTATTATAATTATTATTATTATCATTATTATTATTACTATTATCACTATCATTATTATTATCATCATCTTTATTGTCATTATTATCTTCAATATTATCATTAGTGTCATTACCACTACCACTATCATTACTATTACTATCATTATTATGACTATCATCATCATCACTATTATCATTATCGATCATTGCTATTACCATTATCATCATTCTATTGTTATTAACATTTTTTGTATTCCTACCGTTTTTTATAACATCCTCTATCTTCCTACTCTTAATAGACATTACAGATGATATGATACGCAAGAATACGAAGATTGCGTTTTCGTGTTTCATTGCATTGCAATCCTTGTACTCTCGGCTGGCTGTCACAACTCTATAAATGTGTCTGAGAACTATTGTATAGTGATTGTTTTAATCTCTAGATCTTTATTCCCGATTCATAGTTGATGAGATAGGAGCAACAATCTGGAATTCCAGCTCCAAAAAAGGAAATCTGCGCGGTTGACGCTGAACACCTTCTGACCCCAGTGACCGGAACGCGATCAACCCTTTTACCTGTCATTAACAGTGGAAGGCGAGCAAAGAGCGAGCCAGAGGCATTCCGCGTATGATTACTCAACGTGATAACATTTCTCTGCCAACTATCTAAGGGCCTTTGTTCCGTAAGCATCGCATTGGTGTAAAGCATCTCATTGGCACACTCCAGTCGATGGTGTAAAGGAAATCGAGATCTTGCGGAGGATGTTCACGCGTCTGGTTGATCGAGGGAGAACAACCAAGAATTAAAAGCTTAATGACCTAGACAAAGGAAGGTGGCTATTAAGTTCCTATATTTAATTCGCATCAGCATTTCCAGGCTCCCGGAGTCCATGAAATCATCAGAGGTAGATACCGAGCCTCACCTTCCCATAGTCTCCCATCTACCTATGGATGTAGCATAATGGTGGTAGTAATAGAAACACAACATAGCTGATTCCACGCTGGGCGCCGGGCTACTACGGCGCTTCCCCAGCAGCACTTACACTCGACGTCGAGGGTGATCCTCTTGCTGACCGACGGAGGAACGCCGTTGGACGCGATGCACAGGTAGGCTCCCATGTGCGTCCTGCTCACCTGGTGCAGGGGGAGCTCCGGCCCGTCCAGCTGTTGCACTGAGGGAGACATCGGGTTAGCGGCGCTTGTCATGGGTCGACTTTGAAGGAAAGGGTGAAAGACGGTGAAGTATTGAACATCAACAGACTATCATTATTATCATCAGACTATCGCTATCATACGAGAGAAAGGGAATCCAACATATACACATTTATTCTTACCAAGACCGAATAGCAGCCAAACACAAACAAAAATATGAATTCAACAGAACATGCATCCTGTCGATATATTCTTGTATAACTGGTCGTACTTTCGATGCTATCAATATTTTCATGATAATCTTGATAGTTTCATTACCATCATTTTCATTATGATGATGATGATGATGGTAGAAAATGAGAATGACAATGACGATGATAACTATTATAATGACAATGGAAATGATAACAAAAATGACTTTTAAGGTTATTATAATGATTTTGTTTTCGTTATTCATTTGGCTCTGGATGGCGGCTTCGCAGTAACAGTCGGACGGAAAATAGCATACCAACAACCATGAGCATATTTCAATATATCAATTATTTCCATTTGCTTTGAAGTTGGTTTTGGCAGTTATGACAAAGGGAGGAAAAAGGAAAAAAAGAACGGTCGTATTCACGCATATTGCTTCTTTGTTCAACCATATGGATTTTTATTCCCAGCTGACACATTTTGATGTCCGCGTACATTCAGTGTTCCATTTTGCTTATGAAAACGGCCGGGGGGCAAATCGGCCGGACTGTCTGGAAGGAAGTTTGAGCGTGGGCGTGAATGCTCCCTTCGTGTGTCTGGATGTGGTCTGCCTTCTGCGTGTTAGGAAGTGTGTCTGTGTGTGTGAGGGCTACATCCTAAGGATACCTTTGGGGATACACGCATAAATGTTGCGCTTGGTTTGGCAGTAGAAATGACTCAAATAAACTCGATATTCACTCTCATGGAATGCTTTCCTCTTCGTGTAGAATCCTTACGCAATATCTAAGACTCCCTCGTCCATCTACATTGCGACGGACAGCAAAGATGGCGGCCGCGCGCGCTCTGCATCTACTCCACTTAAGCAAGACAAAAGTTCTGCCTCGCGGGTGGCTGATGAGAACACACAACAGCTACACGTTTTCATTCCCGCCCTGCTATTTGCCATCATATGTCGCCTCGGACTGGCAGTCGACGAGGCTGTGGTTGTCGCTAACCGTCTGGGTGGATCTGCGGGGGCGGCTACATGCTGGCCCGCTAAACGGAGAAGACTTCTGCCATTTTTCAATTTTTGGGTTTACTCTCTAATGTAGTTCTTTTTTGAAAATTCTTTGTAAGATATGTTTTTATTTTGCATCCATATCGCATGACACACCAATTGTATAATTTAATAGTTATTCGATGAAACTCTGAGCAAGAGCTAATATAAGACCATATCAATCCATTTACCAATGGAAAGTAAGGAGGTTAATAGCCTATCAAATGATTGATAGCGCCACATATGAAGCTCTGCAACTTCATACGAAAAAGAACTTCACTGCATAAAAAGTCTGAAACGACTGGAAAAATATATCCACAGATTTGCATTCCACCGCATTCAACTCGCAGCTCACACTTGGCTCGTGACGCGCGTAAAACCGACAAGAGGTGATCGAATAGACACGAGATACCGAGCGAACCTGCGCGGGTTTATTGGATGTCGCCGCCTCGTGCGCTCGAAATCCCTTTTCTGTCCTTGCTCTCTCTCGTGGTTTTTCAGGCGCTCTTCAGCCACGGCGTTGTCCTTAGATTACTCGGTTCCTTAACGCGGTTTCCTCCTGTTGATGACTTGGATGATTGTCTGTGTCTGTGTATCTCTCTCTCTCTTTACAAAGCACTAGCAAGA
>BOPN01000598.1:149599-151113 GCA_017312705.2 Penaeus japonicus
ACGTTAAAGGGTGTTTCTGTTTTTGCTCGTGGAAACACAATGGCATGGCATGGCAAATTACTAGTGTATAATTTAGCTTTTAATCAGAACTCTGATATTTGGCCTTTCTAAAGGTTTGGTTAAATTTGGATCGGTGTGCAAATAGAACAACACAGGAAACGGAAGAAGTGCAAAATGACGTACAAACAAAGACATGCACACACACACACACACACACACACACACACACACACACACTTACCCCGTTTGAGCGCAGATACATCTCGAAATGAAAAAGCTGACCAAGTTATGTGAGTTTATTTGTCTTCTCAAATGTTAGATTCAAACCTAATATCCGTCTAATGTAAAAGCCGACTGAGTAGTATGAATAGAAGTTCTGTTGAAAAAGATGAAAGCTAAACTCAAAGCTAAACTAGAACGGTGATAAGAAATGGAGAGAAAATTTAGTGAGTTTGAATTAGGGAGGGCTGCACTCTACGGCTTGGGATCAACGATTTTCATCTAGAAAATATAGAAATGGAAAAATAAATAAATAGAAGTAATGAGACTGCGAAAAAGAGATGGGGAATGTTCTTTTTCTCCATTTCTTTCTCTCTCGAAACGAAAAGGGTCATAGAATGTAGGAGAAGATGGAAAAGCGCGAAAATGAAAAGCGAAAAGTGAAATAGTAGAGGATGAAGAAAGCGCGTATTGTGCATGACGTCACCGTCTCTGCCAGTTGACAAGACTATCTGTTTTCAGAGACAATATCGAGGCCCAACAGATATATGACTTTTCCGGTTCTGGGAACCCTCTCTTCTCTCTCTCTCTCTCTCTCCCTCTCTCTCTCTCTCTCTCTCTGCCTCCTCCATTCTTCGCCTCCACGGAAGTCTGAAGCGGAGAGAAGCTGAATGCCAGCTGAAATAGCTAACAAACGAGGAAAGGGTGGATGCACAGTCAATTAAAGGATGAATCACGCTGAGACTCTATTCCTGTACTAAATTTTACCGTAACAGTAAAATGGTAACATAACAATAGCTGTAGTAGTGTGTTTCAACTTTCAGCTGAATGAGTGAATTACCATAAATAGGTATGTAGGTATGTAGGCTGCAATGGCGATACAGAAGAAACTATTTGTAAAGGATATTTTTGGACTCCTCTCACGGCAAGAATAAATACCAGGATACTTGATAAACCTCTTCCAAGAAGCCGATCGATCAAAAGTTGCTACATTTGCATTCATGTAACCATTAAACGTTAGCTAAACATCAAGGTCGCCATATTAGTCTCATTTCAGAAAAGTCACTTCATTTGTATTTTGTGTCGTCGCGTTTTCTAGGTCCGGGAACACGGTCGGGCTGGAGCCTGCGACGTCCCGGTAAATTAACCCACTTAACAAGACCGGCTCTACGTGCCTTTGTATCGTTCGTCGATGATTAATAATAAATTTACGGATTATACAGATTACTCCAAATCTTTTTCGGGCCGAGTATGAAAGGACGATATTTTTTTTACAGCCTTTTGTATGAGAGACA
>BOPN01000598.1:177939-180439 GCA_017312705.2 Penaeus japonicus
GACCTGCAGATATCCCGTCTGACTCATCATAGGGACGGTGTTGACCTGGCACATGTAGTGACCTCGATCCTGCACGGTCACGGAGGTCACATGCAGCGTCCATGTCTTGTGCGAGTCGTGAGTGACCGTGAAGTGGGACAGGCGAGTGATCACATGGTTGTGGATGGACACGATCATCTGGCGGTCCAGGTGGATCCAGGCCACCTGAGGGAGAAGAAGGACATGTGTCAGGCTGGCTGGGGGTGGGAAGCGAGTGGAGGCGCACGCATACATATGACGCTCACGCACGCACATACATATGTAGGCCCACACACATACATATGCAGACACACACACACACAATGTTTAAGTGCGTCCCTTACATGTTAATCTATTCATATTTCATACAAATCCAATCAATTTCCAGCTTGTCTCACTTTTTCTTAAGGATTCCGTAACTGAATTCTAGTCTTCCCACGAACTGAGTAAATGTGATTTTACCTTCAGCTTGAACTATCTCCATAGTCTCTCATCTCTCTTAACTTCCCTCTCATCTTCCTTAATCTTTCTAAGTTCTCACGACCCTTCTTCTCTTCACGCCAATCCAACCATGCCTCATCTTCTCAGCAGACTGTCTAATGTTTAATTCATTCTTTTCTGTGTTCATTTTCACTGCTTGCGAATGCACTCACTCAAGCACTTCCGTGTCCTGCTCGTTTTTTAAAAATCTTAAATAAAAAAACTCACTTTATTCTTGTACCTTACTTTGGATATTTTTTAGTCTTCTCGTTCCCTTAAGATGCTGTAACTTTGACAACCTCATCAGAGGGCAAAGAGGAGGAGAAAGGAGAGGAAAAGAGAGGGCAAGCAAAAGAGGAGATGGGGAAGACGAGGAGAGATAAGGGAGGTGAAGGAAATCGAGACGAAAGAAGAAAAATAAGAGAAGGCAAGCAAAAGAGGAGATGGGAGGACGAGGGAGGAAATCGAGGAGGAAGGAGAAAAAGAAAAGATAAAGCAAGCAGAGAGGAGATGGGGAGGACGAGGGAGGAAATCGAGGAGGAAGGAGAAAAAGAAAAGATAAAGCAAGCAAAAGAGGAGATGGGGAGGACAAGGAGAGATAAGGGAGAAAAAAGGAGGAGTAAGGAGGAAAAGACAAGAGAAGGCAAGTCCAACGGGCGAAGGTTGGAGAGGGCAGGCAAGGAGGACGAAGAGAGACAAAGAAGATGGAGGAAATGGGGAAAGAGAGAAAACGAGGAAGCGGGAAGGCGGTGGGCGGAAGGAGGGGATGCAAAAAGAGGGGAGAAGAAGGGCGTGACAAGGAGCAAATGGAAGTGGAGACGAATTCCCTTCCCTCTCTCTCCCTCGTCTCTCCTTCCGCCCTCATTTCGCTCTCGCATCCTCTCTTTCTCTCCTTCTTCCTCACTATATCTCCCTGTTCTTCCTTCCTATCTTTCTCTCCCTCATTCCCTCAATCGTCCCTCCTTGTCTTTCCCCTTTCCTCCTTTTCTCTCCCTTGCTTCATCTCCCTCTTCCTCTTTTTCTTTCCCTAGTCTTTCCCTTTCTCTCCCTCTTCCTCCTTTTATCTCCTTCTCCCTCCTCCTCTAATTTTTCTCCCTCTCCCTCTTCCTCCCTTTATTTCCGTATTCCTCCCTTTATCTCACTCTTCCTCTCTTTATCTCCCTTTTATTCTATTCCTCCCTCTCCCTCTTGCTCTCTATCTCCCTTTCTCTCCCTTCCTTTCTCTCCCTCCATTTCTCTTCCCTCTTTCCCTCCCTTTCTCTCCCTCTTCCTCTCTTTATCTCTCTCTTGCTCTCTTCCTCCCTTTCTCTCCCTCTCCCCTCTTTCCCTCCCTTTCTCTCCCTCTTCCTCCCTTTCTCTTCCTCTTTCCCTCCCTCTCCCTCTCCCTCTCTTTATCTCTCTCTTGCTCTCTCCCTCCCCCCCCTTCTCCCACCATCCCGCCCACACTTGCCCAGGGCTAGCCTGTCTTCCTCCCCTCCCCAGCCCCGCGTCTTCCCCCTTTCACCGCTCGAGCAGAAAAAAGACAAAGTGTGCACCTCCACTCTGAGATCTCCTTTCTGTAATTTTTGCTGTTGTTCTTCCGTTGTTTCGACTCTCTCGTCGTTGCTCTGATAACGAAGGAGGAGGGGGAGGGGGAGGGTGGAGAGAGGAGGGTGAGGGTGAGGGAGGTGGAGGAGGGCAGGGGCAGAAGGAGGGAACTGGAGAATGGAAGGAGAGTGTTAGAGAGGGAGAGAGAGCGAGCTGTGGTTGGATTCCGTACGAGGTGTGTCGCTTTACTCTTTGTTCTTTTGGTTACCTTTCGGTGATGGTGGTACCTTTTCCTTGGCGTTAGTATCATCATCACTAGTTTTCATTGATGTCCTTCATAATAACTCTCTCTTTCTATCTCCCTCTCTCTAACTTTGTCTTACTCTGTCTTTCTCTCTCTCTCTCTCTCTCCCTCCCCCTTCTTCCCCTCTAGTTTTCTCTCTTTTCCTTTTCGTCTAACTCACCCACTCTCTTT
>BOPN01000598.1:200439-202939 GCA_017312705.2 Penaeus japonicus
AGACAGATAGAGAATGAAGAGGCGCGACCTGACCCTTTGTCGTCTCACCTGTCGTCAGCCTTTTCTCCGAATCCTTTGTTTTTGCAACTGGAATTTGCATTCGGACCTTCGCAAATTCCCTAGATATTTATTGAAATTGAAGTTGCGGATTCGTTTTCAAAATGATTGGAAAGAAAAAAAAGAAGGGCAATGAAAAGCCACCGTTTGATTGATATGAAAGATATAAACCTCATTATATGATAAATGTAATTGGTGCTAAACACAAGAATGATAATGTTAATGATAGTCATGGTGATGTTAATAGTAGTAAGGATGATTAAAAAGCGATTGATAATGATGATAATGGTAACAATAAGGATACTAATGATAATGATAAAGACAACAACAATGATTATAATGATAATACTAATAATAATGATAGTACTAATAATTGTAATAATAATTAGAGTAACCCTAATGAAAATAATGATAGATGACAATTATAATGATCATAATGATGTCAATAACAATAACAATAATAATGATAGTACTAATTGTGATAGCGACAATGTTGACAATAACGAGGATGCAACCAAAGGCCGCACTAACACCAAGACACAACCTTTTCTCACAACCTTTCATAACAGCAGCAAGAGTAATGGCGGTGATGACGACCATTATCACGATATTCAACTAAGGACAGGGATTACGATTACGATTATTTTCTTAATTACCTTTCTACAACACTTTCAAGTCTGCTAAGACCCGTCTTTGCTATACTGTGGTTTCAGTCAGAAATAATGTTCAGTTACTGACTTGCATTAATCTTTGCAACTCAGGTAGATCTGAATAATTCACCTTGCTTTTGCTTTATTGCTGAAATAATTCGGCTTCTGCATATCATAGAAACGAGGATTAATGTTTTGTTTACTGAAAAAAAGTCTTGAAAGCAAAGACTTCTTAAAAATGCAATGTTCTCTAATTTTCAGCCACAATGGAGTGCAGTCACAAAGAGTCATACTGGGTTTGGCTTTCAGCTCAAAAGTAATAATACGTATGATCTGATTCGTAAATACAGTGTATTTGTTAGTATGAAGATATTTCTGCTTTGAAAGATATTTATCTCTGCTGTGGAAGCAATGCTTTGATGGTGTTTGTTGCTTTGTCAGCTTGATTGCACAAACCGTTATTGACAAATCCAGATGAAAAGCTTATGTGTGGGAAGCTCATGTCCCAGGGACCAAAAATGTGGTGATTAGCAACAGTATTCCATCCTTTACAGATTGCTGAATGAATGTGATTATGCAAAAGATCGCATTTATCTATCTATTCGTAAGTTATGCATTCGCTGGCGGCAGAGAAATAACAACAGCTTAGTCGCATCTTTTCTAAAAATAAGATCTAGAAAAAGAGAAATATATGCCGCTTTCAAAGACCATATGACTACAATGAACAGCTAAAATTACGTAAACATTTTGAGAGTGGATTTTATTTTCGGGCAGCGGTTCAATTATTCGGTTCAATTATTATTGTTGTGGTTAATATCATTGTTACTTTTAGTCATTATTGATTTTATATTTTTTTCCTTTTCATTGCTGTTATTACCCATATTCTTAGTATTGTTATCATTATCATTCGTAATCATCTTTGTTATAATTTATTGTTATTATTATTGTTAATGGTATCATTATCATTATCATCATCATTATTAATATCATTCTTATTACTATTGTTATCATTATTATCATCGCTGTTATTATTATAATTATTATTGTTATCATCATTATCATCATTATCCTTATTATCAATATCATTACCATTATCATCATCATCATCATTATTCTCAATGTTGTAATCATAATCATTATCATGATTACCATTATTGATATAAACATTATTCTTATCATTATTGATATTAACATTATCATGATCATTATTAATATTAACATCATTATTATCATTACTATCATTATCAAAATTACCATTGATATCATAATTATCATAATCATTATTATCATCATCATTATCAATATCGCTAGTATTATTGATATCATTATTATCATCATCATTATCAATATCGCTAGTATTGTTGATATTATTATTATTATTATCATCATCATCATTATCGTCATCATCACCATCATTATTATCATTATCAGGGTATATGATAATAGTATTGAGCAGATTTTGGTAAAGAATTGTAAATAAGTCGATTTTCAAAGTATGTCATGGGTGATGTAGTTACATTAGTGTGAATTTCAGAATAAAAACAGGCAAGGAGAATCAAATAAGACATTAGGAATATAATGAATGGATTTCCTAGGTCGAAAAATGGCGTTGGAAAAAAATAACCCCGGTGTTTCGCTTCCTCTCGTTCTCCTCACTTGATTATCCTTTTCTCTTTCATTCGCTATATTTTTATTTATTGACTATTTTCATTTCTTTTTTATTACTCTTCGTCTCACTGCATATCCATTTCATTACTGTCTCTTCGTAATTCATTCACTTTCTCTCTCTCTCT
>BOPN01000598.1:215439-220439 GCA_017312705.2 Penaeus japonicus
GCGAGAGAGAATGAACGAATAATCGGCATCAAATTAACCGTAAACATCGCCATCATCATCATCATCGTCATTGTCATTATCAGCATGCGCCTTCGTCGTCACCGTCAGCATAAGGAGCAGAGTAAGAAACAACTATTGAATATCATTAATGATAAGATACAAGGACATTGTTACCCACAACTCGTCTTCCCTTCCTCCCCTCCCTTCCCCTCCCTCCCCTCCTTCCCTCTGTCCTGGCCACCCTTTCCCTCCCCTCCCTTCCTTTGTCCTGGTCATCCATTCCCCTGTCTTGGCTACCCCTTCCCTCCCCTCCCTTCCTCTGTCCTGGCCATCCCTTCCCTTCCCTCCCTTCCCCTTCCCTCGCCTTTCATCCCCTTCCCTCCCCTTTCATCCCCTCCCCTCCCCCCCCTCGCATCCCCTCCCCTTCCCTCTCCCTCATCTCGATGCATTCCACCATCTCTAATAAGAGGCAACTTTTGAGTAACGGGGGGCAATGGAAACGAAAAGGAAGAGAGAGAGAGAGAGTCCAGGAACACCGGGGACACCTCTGCGGGGGGAGAGGGGCGTCAGGAAGGCTGGGGGAATTGGCACACGCGAACAGGGCAACATATACCTACACATGGACACAAACACGAATGCACAAACACAAACACAAACACACACACACACACACGCACGCACACACACACACACACACACACATATACACAAACACACGCACACACACACACACACAAATATATACACATTTTCTTCATGCATATGGATATAAAGGTATTTATCTATGTGTGTATTAATCTACCTGTCTATGCTTCTACGGAAAAATACAGTAGATATGGAAACACAGTAGCAAAAGAGCAAACACAAATAAAGTAGAATGGTTGCCCGTCTAACACGGAGCGCCTCCCCCTCCATCGCCTCAGCAGCAGAGACACCAAGGCAGCGCTCGAGAGGAGAGAGTCAGCAGGTGACATCTGCTGCAGGGGGGGAAGGGTGAAGGGAGGAGGGTGAAGGGAGGAGGGTGAGGAGCAGGTAGGGAGAGGGGGTGAAGAAGGGTAGGAGGGGGAAGAGAGAAAGTGTCGGAGAGAAGAAAAGAAAGGAGGAGGGAAAGAAGAGAGAGAGAAGAGAAGAAGGGGAGAGGGAGAGGGGGAGAGGGAGGGGGGCGTCATCATCCCGGACAGCCCCGATCGCCCTCCCGCTCACGTTCTCTCGCTCTTCATTCATCACTCGGCGCAATGACAGAGGCCGGCTTCTGCAACCTCTGCATTCTGAATAAAGCTTTATCGGGATTTAAGTTCAAGATATAAATAAAGATGGAGAGATGAAGGAAAAGGGGATGGCGGTGAGAGGGAGAGAGAGAGATAGATAGATAGATAGATAGATAGATAGAGAGAGAGAGAGAGAGAGAGAGAGAGAGAGAGAGCGCAGAGAAGAGAGAGACAGAAAAGAGAGAGAGAGAGGGGGGGGGGGGAGCTGGGTAACCCCACTCAGCAAAAGCTTTCAAGCTAAATCCAACATGGTCGTAACGCCGAGCGCCGCGCCAGTTATCATACACTTGGCAACCAGCGAGATTTAGGATTTTGCCTACGAAAGGTTTTTATAGCGCAGTGCGTGAGACAATAATACATTGATACAAATCCCGGATTATGGCCCTGTCTTCCCCCGTAAATGTAGATTTGGTAAATGAATTCGTCACTGCGGATAGCGGTCCACCTGCCTGATATTTTTTTTACTCTGAGGTAGGTAGGTTTAATTAAAGGAAATTGGATTGCAATGTGGCTCAGCTATCAAAAGTACAAACAAACATCGGTGGAAATTCCTGCATTGAAATATAAGAATGATCTAGAGAAGAATTAAACACAATTACTGAAGGGAAAAAGGGTAATCTTTACTGTTATCATCACGTGAGAAATCTGTAAAGCGGATTTTGCGTTTGTTTTGGCTTAATTCTGCGTAACAGTTTTATTTACGTGTGATCTCGATCCTATTTGGGTAAAATCTCTTTGAAAAGTATATTTAGCTGTCTACGGTTTATACTGTAATGACGAATTCAAATGCATTTTTTATTCTTGTTTTTCTTATACGAATATACTAATGCAAACACGCACATATACACGCAGAAGAAAACATCGTGGCGTTCAATAGGCGCCACAAATGTCTACAGCATTTCCATACATCCGAAGGACACAAGTTGTTCCGCATGTTGGCGGTTCCATGTTGAAATGGCTGTTCCAAAAGCGTGCACCTGCGTGGGCGCGAAAACCCCTCCATTCACAACCTCGCAGACCGTGAGAACTCATGCGGACAGACACGAACGAGGTGAGGACCTTACCCTGTGCTGGCCGAGGTTGTCGACGGTGCAGGAGAGCGAGGCATCACGCCCCTCGGCCACCGTCACGTTGGGCACGGGCTCCAGGAACACCGGGGACACCTCTGCGGGGGGAGAGGGGCGTCAGGAAGGCTGGGGGAATTGGCACACGCGAACAGGGCAACATATACCTACACATGGACACAAACACGAATACACAAACACAAACACAAACACACACACACACACATATACACAAACACACGCACACACACACACACACACACAAATATATACACATTTTCTTCATGCATATGGATATAAAGGTATTTATCTATGTGTGTATTAATCTACCTATCTATGCTTCTACGGAAAAACACAGTAGATATAGAAACACAGTAGCAAAAGAGCAAACACAAATAAAGTAGAATGGTTGCCCGTCTAACACGGAGCGCCTCCCCCTCCATCGCCTCAGCACGCAGAGACACCAAGGCAGCGCTCGAGAGGAGAGAGTCAGCAGGTGACATCTGCTGCAGGGGAGAAGGGTGAAGGGAGGAGGGTGAAGGGAGGAGGGTGGGGAGCGGGTAGGGAGAGGGGGTGAAGAAGGCTAGGAGGGGGAAAGAGAGAAAGTGTCGGAGAGAAGAAAAGAAAGGAGGAGGGAAAGAAGAGAGAGAGAAGAGAAGAAGGGGGAGGGAGAGGGGGAGAGAGAGGGGGGCGTCATCATCCCGGACAGCCCCGATCGCTCTCCCGCTCACGTTCTCTCGCTCTTCATTCATCACTCGGCGCAATGACAGAGGCCGGCTTCTGCAACCTCTGCATTCTGAATAAAGCTTTATCGGGATTTAAGTTCAAGATATAAATATAGATGGAGAGATGAAGGGAAAGGGGATGGCGGTGAGAGGGAGAGAGAGTGAGAGAGAGAGAGAGAGAGAGAGAGAGAGAGAGAGAGAGAGAGAGAGAGAGAGAGAGAGAGCGAGAGAGAGAGAGAGAGAGAGAGAGAGAGAGAGAGAGAGAGAGAGAGAGAGAGCGAGAGAGAGAGAGAGAGAGAAAGAGAGAGAGAGAGAGAGAGAGAGAGGCGAGAGAGAGAGAGAGAGAGAGAGAGAGAGAGAGAGAGAGAGAGAGAGAGAGAGAGAGAGAGAGAGCGAGAGAGAGAGAGAGAGAGAGAGAGAGAGAGAGAGAGAGAGAGAGAGAGAGAGAGAGAGAGAGCGAGAGAGAGAGAGAGAGAAAGAAAGAGAGAGAGAGAGAGAGAGAGAGAGAGAGAGCGAGAGAGAGAGAGAGAGAGAGAGAGAGAGAGAGAGAGAGAGAGAGAGAGAGAGAGAGAGAGAGAGAGAGAGAGAGAGAGAGAGAGAGAGAGAGAGAGAGAGAGAGAGAGAGAGAAAGAGAAGGCTAAAGGAAGATAAAATAAAAGGGAATGAGATTCAACGGAGAAAGAGAAGAAACGAAGAAATAAAGAAAAAAGAGAACAAGAAAAGGGAAAATAATATAAAGTGACCAAAAATCGAGCAAGTGAAGGAAAGAAGCAAGAACAAAACTTTGAGAGCAAGAGAAAAATCATAGAAAAAAAAAATCTAAATAAGAACAGAGGAAAAGAAATGAATGAATAAAACACAAACAAACACAACTTAACACAAACAAAACCAGGAGACATTTCCTCTTCTGGAGCCAAACTGCACAAAGGCAAAACAAGAGTCTGGTAGCATTATGGAGTAAATTAACAGGAGATCTTAAATCCGACCTTATCTGCATACGGCGAAGAGAGTCGGGTCTTTTAACGGTGCGTAGTGAGAGGGGAGAGGCGGGGGAGGGGAGAGGCGAGGGAGGGGAGAGGCGAGGGAGGGGAGAGGCGAGGGAGGGGAGAGGCGAGGGAGGGAAGAGGCGAGGGAGGGGAGAGGCGAGGGAGGGGACGTATCTATCTCTGATATAACGGGATGCGAAGAATGATGATAAAGAAGAGGAAATAACATTAGAAGTAATATTAGACGAAGAAGAAAGATAAGATATAGAGTAAAATATGATTGTCGTAAAAGTCACAAAAACGATGAAAATGCGAATAAAGGAGCAAGAAGAGAGAGTCAGGGAGAAAAAGAGGGAGAAAAAAATCGAGGAAAAGAGCAGATCTAATAAAACAAAAGAAGAGGAAGGAAAAGTGGATAAAGGAAAGGTAAGAAGGAAAAGAGAAGAGGGGGGGGGGGGAGGACGAGGAAGGTAAGGAAGAAGGAAGGAAGTAGGGAAAAGAAAACAGAAAGATAAAAAAGGAAGGAGGAAGAGAATGAATATGACGAGGAAGATATTAGAGATGGCAGTAACGGTGAATTTGACTATGAAGATAATGTTGGCGATTGAGCAGAGGAGCAAAAAGAGGAAAGAGGGGAGGAAGAAGAAGAGGAAAAAAAAGAAAAAAAAGAAGCCGATCAAGATAGAAGAAAAGGAGGAGAGGAAGAGCAAGAACGAAATCCTTCCGGTAGATTAGTAAGAAATGCTCAGTTGGTTTGATCTTTTCCATTCATGCTCTTGAAGAAAAATCCCGATGTCCTTTTTATTAACTTATCGGATTTCTTTCCTGTGATTATGTTTCATGTGTTTCCATCCCCGTCCTGCAAAGGACTTATGATCCGATTTGTAACCCTATTAATGAAATCCCTATTAAGAATAGCAACAGTCTGATGAACAAAAAAGTAAATGCTTATGCAAA
>BOPN01000598.1:272294-282294 GCA_017312705.2 Penaeus japonicus
TACATTCCCACACTTTCTGGGATGTTTGTGAGTGTGACGTTTTGCTTCTTTGGCCTTTGTGGGTGTGTATGTGTGTGGGCAATGGCGCACACAGATTTATATATATGTATGGATATATATATATATATATATATATATATATATATATATATATATATATATATATATATGTGTGTGTGTGTGTGTGTGTATACATATCTATCAATCTCTCTCTCTCTATCGATCTTCCCATCTATCAACGCATAGAAGTAATATTCCTAAGAAGACAAGGCACTCCAGCGCCAGACTCCCGTAACTGGGGACGCATCGCCGGAGCGAGCGAGACCCGTGGGCGAAACACACTACGACGCTGTATAACAAATGAGCCTCAACATTCCATACGCTGATGACGAACAGTATTCATTCATGTGTAAGAATGCAGGTTTGTCCCCATGAAGGCATCTTCGGGACGTGCATGCATGATGCCGTGTGCGCCATGAAGATGAATGAAAAAATACCAAATACTGTAAATGATAGTTGCATTATTTTTTGGTTCTGTGTATGTTTTTTTTTTTTTTTTTTTTTTTGTGCAGTTGTAAAGCGGGACATTTTAAGGCTGCAGTCAGTGGTTAGGTTTCAGGCTAATTTTCCATACATTAGAAATGTGTTGGTACATGTCACACACAAACACCGATACTCTCTTTAACTCTTCTCTCTCTCTTTCTCTTGCCTGCTCTTTCTCTTTCTCTCATTGTACGTGTACCAAAGCAAACTTCCTTCCCCATATTCCCTACATGACGTCGATCCACCCTCTCTCTCCTTCCCTCCACCACCCATAATCCACAGTCACCCCTTGGTCGTGTCCCTCTCCCTTCCCTCCCCCCTCCCTCTCCCCTTGGTCATGTCCCTCCCCCCTCCCCTTCCCCCCTCCCTCTCCCTCATTCAACCTGGCCACCTCTCCCTCCCCCGCCTCGCTCCCTGTTTCATTGCAGATACAGGAGAACTTCTCATTATCCAGTATGCAGGTTATTATAGTAACATCTGCATTACTTAATATAGCTCACTCGCTGCGTTAACGTTCTCTGGCTGATCATGATTACTTGTAGCGGTGACTTGTTTACCTCTCGTTGTTTGGGAGAATCTTTTTGTTTTTGGTGAATGGGGTGTGTTCACTGATGATTTTTTTTCTTTGTATTTTCTTTTCGTTTTTCTATTACCTTTGTCTCCTCCTCCTCCTCCTCCTATGTCTTCCTTCACTTCTCTCACCTCCTTCTCCTATCCTTCCATTCCTTTTCCCTTCTCTCTTCCTCATCCTCGTCTTTCCCTTCCTCCACCACCTTTTTCTTCTCCTCCTCCTCCTATCCCTCCCTCCTCCACCACCTTCTCCTCCTCCTCCTCCTATCCCTCCCTCCTCCACCACCTTCTCCTCCTCCTCCTCCTCTCCCTCCCTCCCCTCCTCCTCCTCATCCTCCCCCCTACCCCCCCCCCCCTCCAACCTGTAAGCAGCAGGTGAAGTGAATATTGTTGATTGTTGAGAATGAATTATGGATGTCAACGCATCTAATTAAAGACCCCCGGTGACTTACCTTACAAAAGAGGGAATGTTACCTGTGCTTTTAAAGAATAAGATGCGTCTTTGTTTTGTTTTTATTACTGCTTTTTTTTTCCTTTTTTTGTTATCTGTCTAACTATCTATCTTTTTATCTGTCTGTTTGTCTGTAGTCCATCTATCTACCTATCTATCTGTCAGTCTATCTTTCTATTTATGTATATGTACGTAAATGTATGTATATATGATATGAAAAAACAACAACATTTGATTTGATGATTCAGAGATGACAGTGATAGTATATATCTACTGAGGGAAGATACCTGTAGAAGGATATATGAAAGAAATATGAATTCATTTGCTAAAGAGAAAGTGAGAGAATATACAGAAGGACCAGAATATCGATGAAAATGCTAAAAGGCTAAAAATGCGATAAATAAAGTAATAAGGGTAAGCAAAGATGATTTACAAACCAACCACTGAATAGACATGTATATAAGTGCATAGATACGTACATGCCAAAAAAAAAGAAAAAAGATAAATAGATGAATAATTAAATGAGTGAATACATAGATAAATATATAGATAAATACATCAAAATTCACCCTCCCCTCCACCCACACATGGGAACCAGTCAGTCCCCTAAAGGCACACACACACACACACACACACACACATACACACAGACACACACATACACACACAGACACACACACACACAGAAACAGATACACACACACAGACACACGCACACACAGACACAGAGAAACAGACACACACTCCGCCCATGGTCAGACACGGAGACACACTGACTTATCATAGACCATCTACGTCTACGTCTTCGACCTAAGAGTGCAGAGACGTCTATCAAGCAATGTCAACCGAAACGAGGACGGCGACAGAGCGACCATCTGCCGCGACTAAACCTCTCATTAATCAGCCATCCCTTTAGATGACGCACCTGTCAATATATTGAATCCTATTATAATGAATAATCCGGGTTATAGGAGGAAGGGGTGGGTTGGTAGAGGGAGACGGAGGAGGAAGGTGAGAGGGAGGGAGGGAGGGAGGGAGGGAGGGAGGGAAGGAGGGTGGGAGGGAGGGAGGGAGGAATGGGTTGGCAGAAGGAGACGGAGGAGGAAGGTGGGAGGGAGGGAGGGAAGGTGGGAGGGAGGGATGGTGGGAGGGAGGGAAGGAAGGAGGTAGAAGAAGGAGGGGAAGGAAGGTGGGAAGGTGGGTGGGAGGGAGGGAGGGAGAGGAGGGAGGGGAGGGAGGGGAGGGAAGGAGGAGGTAAAAGAAGGAGGGGGGGAAGGAAGGTGGGAAGGTGGGTGGGAGCGAAGGGGGAGGAGGGGAGGGAGGGAGGGGGAGGGTGGAAGGTTGGAGAGAGGGAGGAGGGAGGGAGGGAGAGGAGGAGGGAGGTAGAAGAAGGAGGGGAAGGAGGGTGGGAGGGAAGGAGGGAGGGAGGGAGGGAAGGAGGGAGGTAGAAGAAGGAGGGGAAGGAAGGTGGGAAGGTGGGTGGGAGGGAGGGAAGGAAGGTGGGGGGTGGGAGGGAGGGAGGAGGAGGGTGGGAAGGTGGGTGGGAAGGTTGGAGGGAGAGAGGGAAGGTGGGAGGGAGGGAGGGAAGGTGGGAGGGAGGGAGGGTGGGAAGGAAGGAGGAAGAGATGGGTCAGTAAAAAGGAGGGAGAATGAAGGAATGTGGGAAGTAGGAGAGAGAGAAGGAGGAAGGGATGAGTCAGTAGAGAGAGGGAGAGAAGGAGGTGGGGAAGGAGGGAGGGAGGGAGATTTTGAAATAGGATGGGGGGGAGGCAGGGGAGATGGAGGGCGGGAGGAAACAGAGAAAGAGAGAGAGAGAGAAAGAGAGAGAGAGAGAGAGAGATTCCATGTGAGTGTGTAAGTGTATGTGTAAGTATATGTGTATGTGTGTGTGTGTGCGATTACACACAGGAATGTGTTTACGCTGATATTATCTACCACGCATGTATAGTATGTATGATCGCGTTTGCTCGGGTGAACGTTATCTTCGCAGTTACTTATTCAGACAGCTGTCATCCATGGTCTCATTTATTCCAACAGTTACAGCTTACAGACGTTACATAGTACCCCCTCCCCCTCTTCCCCAGTCTCCTACCCCCATCTAAATCCTAGCTCCTATACCGCCTAGAATGGTCACAGACTTAGAACCCCGAGGATAGAGGGTTTACTTAATGTCCTCTACTAAAAAAAAAGAAAAAAAAAAGTATGAATAAGTAAAAATGGACCGGGTGTAAATCTACTTATATATACTTAAAGGATTCCATATAAAAATATACTAGAGAGAGAAAAAAAAGGAATAGAAATAAAAATAGATCCTTTCTTCAGTATAGACTTTGCTCAGACATTTATTTTACCAATGCGGCAAAAAAAATAAGTGAAATGGGGGTGGGGTGGGGATGTGTGTTGGGGGGTGGGGGGTATCATATCAAGGTATCGTTTGCGATGATAAATCAAGCGTATGATTCTAAAAGGTTGTAAGACAGCTATTGAGAGGTTTAAATGATGACATTTCCTGTCAGTGTCAGTGACATGATTTTGAAAGGTCTGTCAAACACACGGTTTACTAATATGAATAAAATGAAAATACCAATGTTTAATATTATAGCCTTAAAAATGATAGCGAGCCTGCCGTAATAAAAAACAATAATATATAAGTTTTATTCCCATTCAGTCCATTTTATGTCCTTTGCATGTTCCACAATTCCATGATCTTCACCATTATACAACTGCATGATGGTCGTTATACCCAGTGTCAGAGAGAGTAGAATAACGTCTTCTCTCTCATTTTAAACGTGTCAGTTGAATTGAACCGTTAAAAATCCGCATTGTGATACATTCCGTCAGAGTAAAAGCTGTAAAAGGCCAAAGGAAATTATAAAAGAAAATGCAAAGCAGATCATTCGGACACTTCACCGAAAAAAAAAAAATCTGGTGAAAATAATACTGAAAGATTGGCTGTGTCAAGCCGAGATTTCAAATCCATGAAATCATGATTATCACGAATTTCAACCCCAGAAGGGAATACGAGATAGATGGATACCAAAAAGAGAGGAAACCAAAGCAGAGAGAGAGAAAAAAAGAAAAAAGAAAAAAGAAAAAAAAAATAGGGGAGGAAAGCAGCAAAACGAAATACAAGTCCGGAGGTGGGGTTCGAAGCGGTGGGCAAAGCATTGATTAATTCAGTGAATTTGAACCCATAAAACCACAATGTACGCGAACTTGAGCACTCGACTCAGCAACTGCACGACTTTTGAAGCAATCGAAGCCTTCTTTACGATAACGGAAATAATGATAATAATAGTAATAGCGATGATAATGATAATAACAATAATAACGATGATAATACTCGTGATAATGTTGAAAGCCACAAGAGAGATAGATTAAATACATCCACATGTGTGTGTGTGTGTGTGTGAGTGTATGTGTCTGTGTGTGTGTGTGTGAGTGTATGTGTGTGTGTGTGCATTCTAACTATCGACGCCCGTGGCAGAGAAATAATCCAGATGCGACCGCTAAGCCTGGCGACAGAGTTGTTAACACAGGTCGATGACTGTTGATCAAGGACGAGGAGAGGTCGAGTAAAAAAATAAAGGAAGCAATAATGTCAAAATAAAAAAAAGGTATTTAGTGATAACACGTCGATAGGGACATTCAGTTTGTTTGTGGTATGAATCTGTGATTGAGACTGAAGTATGGGGAAACATGAGGGTCATGCATTACACTAGAGGTAGACGTGAGAATACCAAGATGGTTGTCACAGTGGTTTTTGTACATTAGAGATATTTCTAAAAACTAAGTGATGTGGCGATAATAAGTGTTTAAGACAGTGGTTCTAACATTCATTCGATGGTGAGAGCAGTGATCCACTGTACTGCACACCTGTCGTCCCTTTTTAGTGGCAAATCACTGCCGTCGAAAAAAGCTCTCGTTTTTTCCCTCCGAGTTTGAAGTAATTGCACATTGCCTAGAAGAAAGAGTGCAAGGTCCTTCACAGCGCCGATAATACTAAAGGTCGTGTAGGAGCAGTAAAGATTTTATCACGGTGGCTGTGCAAGAAATGCCGAATACATGGAATTACGCGGAATAGCTAGAATTTGACTCGAAATAACAACCATCCCGAAATCTTACATTCTGGCTCAAGCAGCGGTTCGGTATCAGTGTCGTTCCTTTAGTGTTTACTATCAGCGTAAGTGTCGTCAAATACAGTGATTGCTCGATCGCTCCCTGTTCCTCACATGATACAGTGGTATAAGGATGCACCATTAGCAAAGCGAATGGATAGTTCGGCCTTGTTGAGCCGACCGCTAACTGAAACATCGACCGGGAAATGTAAAAATACGCAAATTGCAAAGTAGAGTAAAATACACTCGAGGCGTTTTCCGCTGTATGCACAAAGTCAACATGTGAGAGGGAGGAAAAGTAAATGTAGCGTTTTTGTCGGCACAGGCAACGGCAACGAAACCACAGCAGAAAAAAAGATCCACTTTAGTAAAATCGAGCTTATTATCCACCGAAGGAAGTAACCCTTAGAACACTAATAGCCCGCAAGAAATGTCTATCGAATTAACCGTGCTTTTTTTTTTTTTTTTTTTTTTTTTTACCTTCTTATTCCTTCCTTTCTTTTTGTCTTTCTTCTCTTCTTCTTTTCTTTTAAATCACAACAACAGCGAGAGCATTCTCTTCAAATGGAAGGACAACCATCACTGGAGAACAGACACAGAAGCATATACAGTAGCGGTCAAAATAAGCATCACCCAAAGTTTTAGCAGCAACCTGGGCAGAGGTGGTGTGGTTTATGTATGCAAGAGACCCGTAAAAAAAACGCCAGCTCCTGCCTGTAATACTGTGGTGTGACCTGCTTCCCCAATGTTAGCGGCCCTTCCCACACCCACCCGTCTGCCCATGGTAAAGGGGGAGAGGACTTGTCAGTCTTGAGTACATGATGGGTGATGGGACGGGGGCAAAATGGGTGACGGGAAGAGAAATAGATATGTAAATACTTTTATTTCCAACATGTTTAGAAATATTAGTTACATCGTGATATGGAAAAATAGTAAGCTGAGAGAAGTTTTTTCTTCTTTCCTTTTTTTTTTTTTTTGGATAATGACGAAGGAAAACTCTCAAGAAATTTTAAGTACCAGAGGGAATGAAACACAGACATAATATCCCGGGAAGCGGTGATACCAGTACAGCGTAAAGAGGTTGAAAATGGTTTAGAATGGCATAACAGTTAAAAAAAAAAAAAAAAAACGAACGAGTCAACACACTTGTTAAACTGGTCCTCCAAGACAAGGGGAGATTTATAGCAAAGACATAAAAGCACCCGAGGTATGAGGTGCGAATAACACTCCCACAAATCGGCGCCAAAAATACCATTAAGAACATACCTACATTCACGCTTCGTAACTGAATCATCCTGTGCACGGATTAGATTATATTTACGGGATGTATAAATGTGACGCTCCAATGAATGGAATGGAAACGTAAACCTAGAAGGCTCTATGACACATATTTTGAAAGTACTTACTAGGGATTTATTGTATTTGATGTTTCCGCAAAAGCTGATTTGGTATTTTTTTGATCCGGTTATCTCGCTGTCAATGGTTTAAGCTTTGATATACATACACACACGCACACACACACACGCACACACACACACACACACACACACACACACACACATATATATATATATATATATATATATATATATATATATATATATATATATATATATATATACATACGTGTGTGTTACATTTTTTTTTTCATGTGAGCGTATTCTAAAGTAAGCAAAGCTCCATCGGCTTACTTACCAATATGTCTGCCTTCCGCGTCCCAATTCTGCCTACCTTCCCACACGCATCTCTCGCCTGTCTTATTTAGCTCTGATAGTGTCTAATATCTTGTCTGGCTGCCACCTCTGCTGTCACTTTATCTCGCTAGCAACACCGATCTGCTTTTCAGCGTGGTTGTCTGCCTCCATTTCTGACGTGACTCCCTCGTTGTTGTCAGTTCTCTCCTCGTGGGGGGCTTGTCTTCGCGTTACATGAGTTTTTGGATGTTATTTATACTGCGAAAGTGTAGCCTCGTGCATTAATGGCTCGCCCTGACCACAGTGACGAAGCCACAAATACACTACGACCCTCTGGGAATATACGCGCTGGCTCTTAGTCTTGCTGTCAGGGAGGAGGGGGGAGAGGCGCGGGGGGGGGGGGGGGGGGGGGGGGGGGGGCACTCGCTCTTGTTATAGTAAAATGACATCACCTCCTCTGAAATAATGGGTTTGTCTGTCTGTTTTTTTTCTATTTTTCTTTTTTTTCTGTATATCTATCGAATTTCACGCATAAATACAAATAGGCATGAGCTTGCTTCCATACATAGACATTCGCGTGCCTTGCTTTATTTCAATGAAGTTTCATGGATTAAAACAAGAAAGTGAGAATGACACATAGCAGCTAAATTCCAGAATAAGAACTAACATGCAGAACCCATGTTAAGCCCTTTCCCTTGTTGGTTCTTTATTACAAGGACTAGTTGGTGGTTGTTTCTTGCTGTGTGATTTAAATTAAGCTTTAAGTTTCTTTTTTAATCTCGCTACAGTGTCTTTTATTTTCCACTAATTCTTCCTAGGAGCGAACACTTTTATTATTGCCATAAGCATGGATAGTATGCCGTTGAAAGGTACTGAATTAGTAGCCATTATATGTTCTGGTTAGTGAATGCAATTTATTCTCGTCAATTGAGATATAAACAAACTATTCGTTGTATGTATTCGCTATGTTTTGATATACAGATATCATCGCGTCTTCTGCAGTTACATGTTTCTCAACAAGTCGAAAATTAATAATTAGTAACATTCACCGATAATTCCAAACGTTCCACAAACTTGGATATCAACGACATGGAAAATTGGAAATAATGAAGGCTCTCCGACAAAAAAATAATAATAATAATAAAAAAATAAAGGTCAGACAGCAGATGCGAGCCATTCAAAAGCGTCGGAACATATTTCGATTCGTTAGAGATGTGTCAACGCAACGACCATGAACAAATTTCAGATGTGCGAATAAATAAGCCAGACTTCTATCTTTTGGGGGGATCAAACAATCCCCTCTATTCGAACTTCAAATATTCCAACGAACTTTAAAGAGCTTCGAAAAACTACTCATCTGGTTGTGCAAATAAGCGAAGCCGGACAGCCAGAAGATCGTCCTGCTCTCCAGGTATTTTCCATTCATCCTACCTTCTTCCTTCCCTCTAACTTGTCAATTGCTAATATCCTATGATCAAAAAACTTAGTTGCACGAATAAGCAACGACGGACAGCCGAGCACCACACTTCTCTCCCATTTCTCCTTTTCCCCTTCCCTCCCTCCCTCCCTCCTTCCTTCCTTCACTCTACCCACACTTCCTGTCGAGTATATGATTTGCGACCTGTAATACTTGGAGGGAACGAGAGAGGTAGAACAGGCCATGATGCGTATTAATGAAGAGCGAAAGATTTGTGTGTGTGTCGAGGCTGTCGCGCGGGCAATATGTATTCAGGAAACAGTGTTGTCATTACCACTAGCTTTTGTCATCGTTAGAGAAATTCGTTGATAGATGGATTGCCTTGCTTGAGCTTAAGGGTTGTTAGGTCAAGTCTTGTCTGTGTTGTGAGAGATGGATACTTTGGTGGATGGTCTTGAATATATTGTATATGCTTATAGTCATGTGTTGTTCCCTGTGCTTATGTTCATTTCATTCTTTATAGATTTGACAGATCATTTGCTTATGTATTAATCGGCGTACTTTGTATTAACAATGGAATTCAGCTCTGTGATAGGCCATATTTGTTCTGTTGTCATTAGTTCCTGCACGTCAACAATGTTACTTTGATAATTACCGGTCTTTTTGTTTATCGCCATGTTAACAATGGATGTTCTTTTCATATCATACGAGAAGGCTCATTCTTCCAAGAGAAGCTAATTAGATCACAAATAAAAGATCCAAACCTATCACAAATGCCGCTGCTAGGTCGCTAACCCTTCGAAAAATAAAACGAAAAACAAAAAGGCTAACCCACCTCCCACCCCTCCAACCCCCCTCCCCTCTTCGTCCCGACACACACACAAAAAAAAAAGAGTGAGAAATTAACGTCTACCTCGGCATAGCACTGTCCTATCCCTCCACAGCCCGTAAACACCAAATCATATCATATCACAAAGGATAAAAGCTTTATCAAACGGTCGATAATTAGCCAAGTGATTGTCAGGATAAGGACACTTTGGTATGTTTCACCCACTGCTTAATGACCGGGGCGCACCACGGAGCAGCTCTTAAAATGCCGACCGGCCAAATTAAAACACAACAACATTCAAACAAATCTCTTTCGAGGCTTCGAGGCTTCGAGGCTTCGAAACAGAGGGATTGCAATTTTTTTTTCTTCTTATGATTA
>BOPN01000598.1:297294-299794 GCA_017312705.2 Penaeus japonicus
ACAGGAAGAGTGTTAAAGAGGTAAAAATGGCCATCATGGAAAAAAAAGGGCAAAGAGAAACAGATGGGGTGCGCATTCAGAGGTCAGCCGTGAACTGAGACACCGGATTCACTTAAGAGGCGTTCGCGACTACATGGATTCGTGAAGGCGGTAAGTCCCGGGAAGAACGTGACGTCGCCGTAAATCTCAGCGTGTTTCTTCGCTGAATATTTACCGCAAGCGGACGCCGCCAGTACGCGTGTCGATTGCGAATTGGAAACGGCTGATTAATCCCGTGTCGAGAAAAAAAGGAATCATGGGCTTGATATTAAAACTTCGCGTAGAGAGAGAGAAAAAAAAGAAACTCAGATGTGACCCTTCTGCACAGTATACCGAAGGACGATATTTGCTCGGTGATTAGGACTACAATTCTTTTTTTTTCTTCCTTGAGGTAGTAAGAAACGCCGCGCTGCCGAGACAGTCTGCCCGGATTACAAATTTCGGTGAATAGTTTGATCGGAAAATTGTCATGGCGCTGAGAACCTTTGTCAGAAGCGCACGTTTGAGAGACTGATTTATTTTCCCTTAACATGAAGGCAGAGGGAAACGGCCCAGCTCAGAGAAGGGTGAGGTTTGTATGCCTATGTTCCGCTAGAACGCCTGTTATCAATAGCGTATTGATGTAATGATGCGAGACGGGAAAAAGTTTATTCTGATTTATTTGCGAAGAACAGTACAATAGTAAGATGAATGAAAATAAAAAAATAAAAAAGTAATACGTACTCTGGCTAAGAAATTATATTTCTGTGTTGTATTTTTTGCTTATCAGAGTGTGTTTATTAGTAGACATTTCCTTTCTTATTTTCTTTATCAATTTGGCTTCGCTCTATTCTTCCAGTATTTATGGCAAGTCCTGCAACAAGAGGGCGTGTAAGTGCCCGTTCCTTTTCTCGTTGCTGAGCGTGTCCGTCTATTTGTATGCGAGCACGTGTTTAAGTGCATGTCTGAGTGCCCGAGCTCGTTAAAGTTAACGACCCGTGAATAACGTATCTGTTGCATTAATTTGAGGGAGGGAGTAAACTTGGTGGAAACTCAGAGGAGGATAGGGAAGGAAGGAAGGAAGGAAGGATTCAACAACTATGATAACAACAACGACAATGACAAAAACAGGAGGGGGCGTGGGGACAAACAGAAACGGTAGTAAAAGAGTGGAAAGGAAAATGTTTATATTTGTTTCACTTTTTTTTGTTTTTAATCAAATATTATTGTAAAAACACTCGCACACGCACATCCACAAGCAAGCACACACACACACACACACATACATACACACACACACACATACATACATACAAACATACAAATATACACAAATAAGCCTATCTATATACAAACCAATGTGAAATGCAAATCAATACATCCATAATACATTAGCAAGATGATTAAAAAAAAAAAAAAAAAATCTTATATTAACTATCACTATTCACTATCATTGGTATCATCATTCTCCTCAAAATCAAAATTGTTATCATTACCATTATCATAATTATGACCATTTTAACTATGATTATTACTACCATTATCATTATCAAAGTCGACATTGCCATCATTATTACTATGATTATTTACCTTCATCAGTATCACCAGTATCAGATGAACAATAAAATCATAAAAGATATGAATAATATTTATTATAACTATACAAGAACGAATCACAATAAAGACATTAAAACAATAATAACGTTGTCTACGGGCGGGAGGGGAAGGGGGGGGAGGGAGTAATCGATAGAAGGATAATAAGTTAGTATCCTTCCCTCTTTATCTCTCCTTCTCTCTCTCTCTCTCTCTCTCTCTCTCTCTCTCTCTCTCTCTCTCTCCCTCCCTCTCTCCCTCTCTCTCTCTCTCTCTCTCTCTCTCTCTTTCTCTCTCTCTCTCTTTCTTTCTCTTTCTCTCTTTCTTTTTTTTTCTTCGTTCTTTTCTTCTCCCCGTCTCTCCCTCCCTTTATTATCCTGCTTCATAACTCTCTCCCACTCTCCCTTCCTCCCTTTTCCTCCTCTTACTTCGTCTCTTTGTCCCCTCCCATCCCCCCCTTCCCTCCTCCCTCCTCCCTCCCTCCCTCCCTCCTTCCCTCCCCCCCTCCCCCCCCTCCCTCCCTCCCTTCCCTCCCTCCCCCCCTCCCTCCTCCTTCCCTCCCTCTACCTCCCCTCTTGCTTCTCCCCCGTCCCTCCCTCCCTCCTCCCACCCCTCCCCTAAGCACAACCTGTAATAATGCAGTCAACTTAGCGCTAAAACATGATGCCACACATCACACCAGCTCACCACACCGACCACCACAACCTAATTAAGTGGCCTTCATTTAATTATCTATAATCTTCCTCATCACATCACTCACCCCAGCTCTAAATTAGCCCCTTGCTGTTGACATCTGATTAATTACGCCTCATATAATAGCGTGGGGAAAGATTGAGATGGATTTCTTGGTCTGATTACCATCTTTAATTGTTTCCTTAGCTCCCCCCCC
>BOPN01000598.1:344794-354794 GCA_017312705.2 Penaeus japonicus
AAAAGTGTGATAATGAAGGAATCATAGGCTCTACGGTGATAATGAAGATGGAATGAAGATGATGATATATGAAGTTGAAAAAAAAATGAAAAAGACAAAAATGATAACTATAAGGAAACTTCTAGCTAGAGCAATGGAAAAGGAAATGAGGTGAAAACAGAAAAAAATATGACAAAAAAAAAAAAGAAGAAAAAAAGGAAGTCGAGAAGAAGCGAAAACTTTAACGGAAATAACTGACACAATAAAAAGGAGAATAAATTTTGTATTAAAGAAAGGCACTGAAAGGATACCATACAGACAAAACACTACCGGTGATTGTGACTGCATTGCACAGGACTTTGATCATTACGACCTCCCCCTCTTCCCCCTCCTACCCCACCCCCTTCTCCATTGACACCTCTCTCCTTACCTTACCCCCTCCCCCCTCTACTCCCCACACCTCCATCCACCTAATGGGAAAAGGATTATTACTATTTACTCCCTCCCCCTTCATCCTCCTACCTGCCTATTCACACCTCTCTCCCTTTCCCCTTCCCCCTATTCCCCCTCCCCGTCTCTCTCACTCCAGCAAGATTGCAAGAGCACAGATGGCAGCGAAAGTAAGTAATTCCGGTGGTTCAGTCAATGGAGATTCAATATTTGCCAACCATTAATTAATGGATTTCTCGATTCTCATCCGAGTTAGATTTCATGTTTTGTTGTTGTTGTTATTTTTACGACAGACATAACAAATATTTACTATAAAAAAAAAAATAAAAAAAATAAATGATGGAAGAGATACCTAAATGAATGTAAACAGATACATTTTAAAACAATATATTTATGTATATATATATATACATAAAATAATGTATAGTGATACAACATCATAAGTTTGTAAATATCAGAAAAAAGATACATCAAGCCCTTCACAGAATAAAAAAAAAAAAAAAAAAAAAAAAAAAAAAAAAAAAAAAAAAACACGAGTACAAGCGAGCAAGAGACGCAACAAGCAAGTCGACGAAGGAAGCGCTAGAAAGCGAGCGGTTTCGTGCTAAAGCTGAAGCGTCAAGTGATACTCACTTCCTTCAGATATATATCATTACGAAGCAGCGTGTAAGAGTACCATCACCCTAACCGTTTATTGACAAGGAACGGAAAATACTCTGAGAAATGACAGAGACACGTGTAGAAATTGACCGTCGTTTTGCACCGCGTGTGAGAAATCCGACCAGAAGTCCTATGTAAGTCCTATGTATTACTACGTTCTGTATGAGAACTGAGGACTTGCGGGTCGGTCGGCCCGTGAGATGCCGTGGCTGGCTGTCCGTTGACCGCAAGTTGTAAAATGAGGATGACTTCGCGATGAATATGCTTGGAAGATTCTTTAACTTTTCAGCGATGACTTGTAAGAAGAGAAGTACGTTTACAAATATGTTTAAGAAAAGTATTCCTTGAATGGATTTGTATGTTTTTTTTTTGTTTTTTTTTAGGACAAACCGGTGATTTTTTTTCGTATTAGGGTCTGTAGCATTGCAAAAATCCTTGTATTAATTTGTATTCATATTATTATCATTACCATTATCCTCATGGTTATGATTATCATCATAATCATCAGTATCATTATCATTATCATCATTATTACTAACATTACTATCATTACTAGTATCATTATTAGTATCATAACCATTAATATCATTATCAGTATCATCATTAATACCATTAACATAATTATCATAATCATTATTATCATTATCATTATTATTGCCATAATCATTATTATTGTCATTATCATTATCATCTTTATTACTATTATTATTATCATTATTACTATTATTATCAGTCTCATTATCACCATCATTATTATTAACATCAGTATCATTAAAACAATTAACATAAATACCATTCTCATTGTCATCATAATTATCATCATCATTATCATTATAATCATCATTATCATATTGATCATATTTATCATGATTATAGTTATCATTACCATCATTATAAATGATGATATAACCATCATTGTGGTTATCTGTTTGATAGAAGGTTATTATCTCATTATATTCTTAATTGACATGAGGCATAATCGAAAGGTATATTCTTATGGTAACAAGAAAGAAATTAAGATGAAAACGTGATCATAATTTTTCTCTCTCTCTCTCTTTTTTTCCTCTCTTTCTCTCTCTCTCTCTTTCTCTCTCTTTCTCTATTTCTCTCTCTTTCTTCTCTCTCTCTCTCTCTCTCTCTACCCCCTCCCCCTCTCTCTCTTTCTCTCTCTCTCTCTCTATTTCTCTCTCTTTCTTCTCTCTCTCTCTCTCTCTCTCCCTTCGCCCCTCTCTCTCTTTCTCTCTCTCTCTCTTTCTCTATTTCTCTCTCTCTCTCTCTCTCTTTCTGTCTCTCTCACAATAACTCTCCCATTGACGTCATTCACTAAAACACTCCCAAAAAGAGCGAAAGAGATATCAAAAGAAGAGCAACCCCCCCCTCCCCCCGCCCGAGAGGAGTGTGAAGGGCCCCTGCGGAAGGAGAGTGTAATAGACAGTAATACCTGTTGTTATCAGCGAAAGGACGTCGCTTGCCCATACATCGTCGGTCTGGACCACTTACGGGTAAACAGTAACTGCAAGAGGACGTGCATAATGTGCACTGCGACGTGTGTATTTTATCCTCCTACTTCCTGTTTTTTTTTTTTTTTTTTTTTTTTTCATCTGTGTACCTTGTTCTGTCTGTTTGTTTGTCCGTCTCTTTATATCTATCTATCTTTTCTTTCTTTCTTTCTTTCTTTCCTTCTATCTATCTCTCTCTCTCTCTCTCTCTCTCTCTCTCTCTCTCTCTCTCTCTCTCTCTATATATATATATATATATATATATATATATATATATATACATACTTCTATTTATCTATCTATACAACTGTCTCCTCCCCCTCTCTCTCCTTTCAGTCGTTCCCTACCCTTCCTCCCTCCCTCCTTTCCTCTTCCTCTCTCTCTCTCTCTCACTCCCGGACGATCTTTGTCTCTCATCCCTCATTTACTCTTTAATACAGCTATAAACGTTCTCGCCTGTTGTACCTACATGCCATTGCGAGTTGAACGAATGAGCTTGTGGACTATGAATTTCAATGAATGATTGGAGGTGAAAGGAGAATGTGAAGTTACCAAGTTCTTCGAGGAAATCAGATTTTCGAAGCTTCGAACACCAAAGACCGAACTACAAGAATTCATTCGGAGACGACAATTTTACCGGAAACTAATATAAACATTTCGAAACAGCTTCGAAATCATCTGAAACGTGAGTTCTTACGAGCAGAACGCTAGCTAACATCATAGCATTTTTTTCAAAATCTCGAAAAAATGCGAATCATGGTACACCAAAAGCATACGCAAAAAAAAACTAAGCTGTTATAGCAGTTCTTGGGAGTATTTCCTTCGCCCGTTTCCTCCGAGACAAACAAGAATTTCGCACAAGTTACGTTGATTATGCACATCCACCTCATAAATTACTCTCAAGAGGGGACATCTACTCGTTTGAAATACGCTCATAAGTATCTCGACTACTTATTTTTGTCTATTTTATGAATTTTATGAATTCCTGTACTACGTTGTATTTTATCGCATATTAATGGCTACGGAAAGTACTATGCAGAATGGTTTTCAGGGCATTTTTTCACTCTTACGCATGTGAAAAAAACGTGAATAGATTTTTATTTTTTATTTTTATGAGGGGTGTCCGAAAGAACCGCTGAAGCAGTATTACGGAAAAAAGTTACGTGCAGGTGTGCCATTTTTTACGCTTTTCATTTAATTCCAGAGAAAAAGGGAGAAGTTGCCGGTATCTATAAGACGCTTGTGATGATTGATATTTCTTCTCACTCTTTCTCTCTTTCTTTCTCTCTCTCTCTCTCTCTCTCTCTCTCTCTCTCTCTCTCTCTCAAACGTACACGTCATAAATATCTGTCTTCCCAACGTCTCACAATTCAACCTCTCCTCGACCCTCCTAAAATAAGTCGGGCATTGCGGCCACTGAGCGGCCACATACCGCCGCTACTTGCATGCGCAGGCGGCTTGTACCGCATGACGTCACGAGCCGTGGTATTGTCGTCACACCAACGGCATCTTCACTTACATCTCATTATCGGGTCAACGAGGCGTGCCCGCGATTATATATATATATATATATATATATATATATATACATATACATATACATACATATATACACACACATATATATATACATTTATATATATATATATATATATATATATATATATATATATATATATATATATATATATATATATATATGTATATGTATATATATATATACATACATATATATATATATATATATATATATATATATATATATATATATATGTTTATATATATACATACATATATATATATATATATATATATATATATATATATATATATATATATATTATATATATATATATATATATATGTATGTATATATATATATATATATATATATATAGTGTATGCTTAAGAATATGTGTGTATGCGTAAGAGTATGTGTGTATGCTTAAGAGTATGTGTTTCAGGGCGTGACGACTGTACTGATCCCTCCTTCGTGCATTTCCCTTCATTTCTTATCATTTATCAGCCTAGACATGATTGGTTGTCCTAGCAAGTCGGTTTCAATTTTGGTTCATTATTTTTCAAAAGTGAACCACATAAAATACAATGAAGATAAGCTGCAAGATTTTGATTACGATCATTATTGTCATAAAAAGTGCTACATTGAAGGGGAAAGCCGGAGTTTATCCCTCGTTTCAACACTTTTCCCTAGTAAGTCATCCTCACCCCCCCCCCCCCCTCTCTCTCTCTCTCAATCTCTCTTCCTCTCTCTCTCTCTCTCTCTTCCTATCTCTTTCTCTCTCTCTCTTTTATTTTCTTTCTCTTTCTCCGTCTCTCTCTCTCTCTCTCACTTTTATTTTCTTTCTCTTTCTCCGTGTCTCTCTCTCTCTCTCTTTCTTACATTATCTATGTATGCCTTCTTACTCTCATCCCTATTTCTAAATACGTATTATATGTACGTACACACGCACAATTATGTTTATGTATAAAGTGTCTATTCACCTGATTGCGCAATAGCCGTACATTGCCGATTCCCCTGACGACAGAAACGCTTTGAAACAATCAGGCCACTCGCGGCATTACGCGGCGCAAGCACTACAACGCACTCCCCTGATCTATTGCTTTCTAAAGCGACTTTTGATAGCGCCCATCACTCTCGAATTCGGGAGATCGAGGGCGCGATATCAGCCGTTATTCTGTCGTAATGATAATGGCGGTCATGAATCAAAGCGGCGGGAAATACGAAGGAGTTTAACAGTTTGGATAATAACTTCCTTACGCGGGTGGCAGGTTGTGTTGTTAATAAGAGGTTGACGGAATCGGCGTTTTAGTCGAGTTCCGAAAGGTCACTTGGAACCTCGTGGTGCAATGGGAAAAAATAAAGGTTAGACGAAACGAAATTGCATTGGTTAATAAGTAGCTCAATGAATGTTATAAATTGTATGATATCTTCCGCCCTGAATAAAAGGAGCCAAATAATAGAAGAAGAAGAAGAAAAAAAAATCAGATTTTCACAAGGACACATCACGCTTCTCAATCATGATTACTAGACTCCATACTCTCCCCTCTTTCCCACTTCTCTCCGCTCCCCTCTTCAGTTCTTCTCCTCCCCCCCTTTCCCGCTCTTCTTCCTTACACAAACACACACATGATTCATGAAAATTAAAGATTTTGATGCAACAAATGCATAAAAGTTACTTATTTCAGTTACAAGCATAAATAAAACATGAAATAAAAAAACAAAAAAAGAAAGAAGAAAAAAAAATCAGAGAAGAAAGGAAAGACAAGACACAGAAAAATAACAATATATATACATACACACACACATATATATATATATATATATATATATATATATATATATATATTCAGATATATAGATAGATATTTGCATTGTTATACACACCTCTCGCAAGAGCAACTCCATTCTTGAAGACAGGCGGCAAGAGTCCCACTTCATCACACTCTAGAATGTCATTACCCTCAATCCTACACTTCATTACGGACCAAACGAAGTATTGTCAAGCTCCCACACATTCATTACTCCTTCGAGGGCCACGGGACACTTCCGGTAGGAGTTTCGCGGACGTTAAGAGCTTTCTTGTCCCCGAAATGATGATGAAACTGCGTAAACTACAGGACCGCCTCGGAAATACCGGCGATCATTTGACAAACAAGAGGTCTGGTTTCTGAATGAAATTTCTTTTTTCTTTTTATATATTTTTTTTCCTTTTTTATTTATTCATTTTTTATTATTATTATTTTTTGATGGGTGTGGGTTGGTGGAGGGGGGCAGGTTTTAAATTAAATCCTTGGTTGTTGTTTTTTCCTTTCTTTTTTGAGAGGGTGAGGGCTGGGACTATGGCCTGAATTAAAAAGGCTATTTTTTCTACTATTACGGCTATTGCTATTACTACTATTACTACTACTACTATTACTATTAGGACACTTTCTATTCACAATCAATCAACGTTAGAAAGCACACTGTGCCTAATAATTTCAGGAAATGCAAACATACAAATTATAAGAAAAAAAAAAAAAAAAAAACCCCCATTTTTCTTTTTTTTGGGGGGAGGGGGGGAGAAAAACCGTTTCAGAGAGCGAGCAGGGAACAATACAGTTATAATTGTTTGAAAAAAAAGAACAGACGAAGAAAAGAAGCAACTGATACATCCAGCTTTTTTTTTACCTTCTTTATGAAAATCCTCATTTCGAAATACGTTACTACTTAATGGAAATTTAGCACTTAATGAATAGCGAAACACAAATATCTTTATTCCTCACACAAAACCGTGAGAAAAAAAAGCAAGACCTCTAGACTTTCCCCTCTCAACCGGAACGGAAAACAGATGATTGTAAAAAAAAGAATAAAAAAAAACACACAAAAAAAAAGAAAGAAAAATAACGAGATTATTAAACTCCAAATGACTTACAAGATGAAGGATTGATACCTAACAAAAAATGGAGACCTAACAATCGGCACAACTAGAAGGTTCTGGTGATAACTGTTCTCCCGCGAAGGGCCAAGGGGGAGCGATAACTTACCGACACGTGGGGGTGAAATGCACAGTATTCCGTAAGGGCCGTTGAACTCTAAGGGCCATGAGGGGGCGATTGGGGGAAGGAGGGGGAGGCAGAAGTGGACAAGGAGGAGGAGATGGAGGGGGAGGAAGAAGTGGACGAGGAGGAGGAGGAGATGGAGGGGGAGGAAGAAGTGGACGAGGAGGAGGAGGAGATGGAGGGGGAGGAAGAAGTGGACGAGGAGGAGGAGGAGATGGAGGGGGAGGAAGAAGTGGACGAGGAGGAGGAGGAGATGGAGGGGGAGGAAGAAGTGGACGAGGAGGAGGAGGAGATGGAGGGGGAGGAAGAAGTGGACGAGGAGGAGGAGGAGATGGAGGGGGAGGAAGAAGTGGACGAGGAGGAGGAGGAGATGGAGGGGGAGGAAGAAGTGGACGAGGAGGAGGAGGAGATGGAGGGGGAGGAAGAAGTGGACGAGGAGGAGGAGGAGATGGAGGGGGAGGAAGAAGTGGACGAGGAGGAGGAGGAGATGGAGGGGGAGGAAGAAGTGGACGAGGAGGAGGAGGAGATGGAGGGGGAGGAAGAAGTGGACGAGGAGGAGGAGGAGATGGAGGGGGAGGAAGAAGTGGACGAGGAGGAGGAGGAGATGGAGGGGGAGGAAGAAGTGGACGAGGAGGAGGAGGAGATGGAGGGGGAGGAAGAAGTGGACGAGGAGGAGGAGGAGATGGAGGGGGAGGAAGAAGTGGACGAGGAGGAGGAGGAGATGGAGGGGGAGGAAGAAGTGGACGAGGAGGAGGAGGAGATGGAGGGGGAGGAAGAAGTGGACGAGGAGGAGGAGGAGATGGAGGGGGAGGAAGAAGTGGACGAGGAGGAGGAGGAGATGGAGGGGGAGGAAGAAGTGGACGAGGAGGAGGAGGAGATGGAGGGGGAGGAAGAAGTGGACGAGGAGGAGGAGGAGATGGAGGGGGAGGAAGAAGTGGACGAGGAGGAGGAGGAGATGGAGGGGGAGGAAGAAGTGGACGAGGAGGAGGAGGAGATGGAGGGGGAGGAAGAAGTGGACGAGGAGGAGGAGGAGATGGAGGGGGAGGAAGAAGTGGACGAGGAGGAGGAGGAGATGGAGGGGGAGGAAGAAGTGGACGAGGAGGAGGAGGAGATGGAGGGGGAGGAAGAAGTGGACGAGGAGGAGGAGGAGATGGAGGGGGAGGAAGAAGTGGACGAGGAGGAGGAGGAGATGGAGGGGGAGGAAGAAGTGGACGAGGAGGAGGAGGAGATGGAGGGGGAGGAAGAAGTGGACGAGGAGGAGGAGGAGATGGAGGGGGAGGAAGAAGTGGACGAGGAGGAGGAGGAGATGGAGGGGGAGGAAGAAGTGGACGAGGAGGAGGAGGAGATGGAGGGGGAGGAAGAAGTGGACGAGGAGGAGGAGGAGATGGAGGGGGAGGAAGAAGTGGACGAGGAGGAGGAGGAGATGGAGGGGGAGGAAGAAGTGGACGAGGAGGAGGAGGAGATGGAGGGGGAGGAAGAAGTGGACGAGGAGGAGGAGGAGATGGAGGGGGAGGAAGAAGTGGACGAGGAGGAGGAGGAGATGGAGGGGGAGGAAGAAGTGGACGAGGAGGAGGAGGAGATGGAGGGGGAGGAAGAAGTGGACGAGGAGGAGGAGGAGATGGAGGGGGAGGAAGAAGTGGACGAGGAGGAGGAGGAGATGGAGGGGGAGGAAGAAGTGGACGAGGAGGAGGAGGAGATGGAGGGGGAGGAAGAAGTGGACGAGGAGGAGGAGGAGATGGAGGGGGAGGAAGAAGTGGACGAGGAGGAGGAGGAGATGGAGGGGGAGGAAGAAGTGGACGAGGAGGAGGAGGAGATGGAGGGGGAGGAAGAAGTGGACGAGGAGGAGGAGGAGATGGAGGGGGAGGAAGAAGTGGACGAGGAGGAGGAGGAGATGGAGGGGGAGGAAGAAGTGGACGAGGAGGAGGAGGAGATGGAGGGGGAGGAAGAAGTGGACGAGGAGGAGGAGGAGATGGAGGGGGAGGAAGAAGTGGACGAGGAGGAGGAGGAGATGGAGGGGGAGGAAGAAGTGGACGAGGAGGAGGAGGAGATGGAGGGGGAGGAAGAAGTGGACGAGGAGGAGGAGGAGATGGAGGGGGAGGAAGAAGTGGACGAGGAGGAGGAGGAGATGGAGGGGGAGGAAGAAGTGGACGAGGAGGAGGAGGAGATGGAGGGGGAGGAAGAAGTGGACGAGGAGGAGGAGGAGATGGAGGGGGAGGAAGAAGTGGACGAGGAGGAGGAGGAGATGGAGGGGGAGGAAGAAGTGGACGAGGAGGAGGAGGAGATGGAGGGGGAGGAAGAAGTGGACGAGGAGGAGGAGGAGATGGAGGGGGAGGAAGAAGTGGACGAGGAGGAGGAGGAGATGGAGGGGGAGGAAGAAGTGGACGAGGAGGAGGAGGAGATGGAGGGGGAGGAAGAAGTGGACGAGGAGGAGGAGGAGATGGAGGGGGAGGAAGAAGTGGACGAGGAGGAGGAGGAGATGGAGGGGGAGGAAGAAGTGGACGAGGAGGAGGAGGAGATGGAGGGGGAGGAAGAAGTGGACGAGGAGGAGGAGGAGATGGAGGGGGAGGAAGAAGTGGACGAGGAGGAGGAGGAGATGGAGGGGGAGGAAGAAGTGGACGAGGAGGAGGAGGAGATGGAGGGGGAGGAAGAAGTGGACGAGGAGGAGGAGGAGATGGAGGGGGAGGAAGAAGTGGACGAGGAGGAGGAGGAGATGGAGGGGGAGGAAGAAGTGGACGAGGAGGAGGAGGAGATGGAGGGGGAGGAAGAAGTGGACGAGGAGGAGGAGGAGATGGAGGGGGAGGAAGAAGTGGACGAGGAGGAGGAGGAGATGGAGGGGGAGGAAGAAGTGGACG
>BOPN01000598.1:359794-367294 GCA_017312705.2 Penaeus japonicus
CAAGAATTCTAGCATGCGAAACCTTAATGCATATAGCTGCAATAACGACCTGAACTCAGCTAGTATCACATAACATTGCTACTACCCTTTCTCTCTCTCTCTCTCTGTCTCTTTTTTTCTCTCCCTCTCTGTCTCTCTATCTATTTATCTTTTTTTCTCTTTCTTTCTCTTTCTCTCGCTTTCTCTCTCTCTCTCTCTCTCTCTCTCTCTCTCTCTCTCTCTCTCTCTCTCTCTCTCTCTCTCTCTCTCTCTCCCTCTCTCTCTCTTCCTCTCGCTCTCTCTCTCTCTCTCTCTCTCTCTCTCTCTCTCTCTCTCTCTCTCTCTCTCTCTCTCTCTCTCTCTCTCTCTCTCTTCCTCTCGCTCTCTCTGTCTCTCTCTCTCTCTTTCTTTCTTTCTCTCTTTCTCGCTTTCTCTCTCTCTCTCTCTCTCTCTCTCTCTCTCTCTGTCTCTGTCTCTCCCTCTCTCTATTATCTATCTATCTTTCTTTCTCTTTCTCTCGCTTTCTCTCTCTCTCTTTCTCTCTCTCTCTCGTTTTCTCTCTCTCGCGCGCGCGCTCTCTCTCTCTCTGTTTCTCTCTCTCTCTCTCTCTCTCTCTCTCTCTCTCTCTCTCTCTCTCTCTCTCTCTCTCTCTCTCTCTCTCTCTCTCTCTCTCTCTCTCTCTCTCTCTCTCTCTCTCTCTCCCTTCTTCCCTCCCTCTCTCCCTATATCTCTCTCACCAGTAGTACTTAAAGCTCCCCCTCTTTCCTCAGCTTGCGAAGTCTCCCAAGCCAATAAGAGCGAGAGCAAGCAAGTCCGGGAAGCAGGGTCGAAGGAGGTCGATGTGCATTCTGGTTTGCAAATGACCATCAATTACAGCTGAATAATTCGCCCCTTGATGAATCATTCTCGGCGAGTCAGCAGACGAAGAGCGGCCTGCTGCTGACGTAGATGCATGGCCCTCGACCCCCGTGCTGAAGGAGAGTGATCAGCACCGCCTTCTGAGGTGTGTTATCTTCCGCTTCCTTGGTTGTGGCCGGAGCTACCGAAGGACCGCAAGTAATGCCCGGGTTATTGTGACCTCTGGAGGGGGGTGGGGGTGGGAGCTGGCAGGGCGAAGCGGAGGGGGGGATACCTGGGGGGTCGCCATAATTTTTTTTTTTCTTTCTTTAATTTTTTTTATGCGTTAATTTCCTTTCCTTTTATTATATATTGCTTTCTTTTCTTTTCCTTTTTTCCTTTTTTTGTAGAACAAATTTTGAAAAAAAAAATTAGGGTAAGTCTAATGCAGGTTTAGACTTAATTTTTTCTCCCTCTTTGTATCTATCACACATTAATTCCCCTTCTCCCCCTCTACTCCCCTGCTCCCCCGCCCCTTCTCTCTCCCTCCCCTTCTCCCTCTACTTCCCCCCCCCTCTGCCTATCTCCCATCCCCCTATCCCCTCATCCCCCCATCCTCCCATCTCTCTCCCTCCTTTTTTTAAACCAGGACAGGTGACTCTACATACTAATCATAACATAAACACTAATCACCTCTTTTGTTATTCCAAAAAGCAAAGTTTCCACGTTGAAGAAAAGGATGTCATTCACTAACGAGTGTGGCTAGGCGATGATGGACATAGAGGAACATGTGATTATGACTTTGAACTTAATGATGAAACGTGAGAAGATATTTTAGGGAAGGAGAATGAACGGGTGAAATATTGCGTCACGTTTATCGAAAATGGTTCTCTCTCTCTCTCTCTCTCAACCTCTCTCTCTCTCTCTCTCTCTCTCTCTCTCTCTCTCTCTCTCTCTCTCTCTCTCTCTCTCTCTGTCTTTCTGTCCGTTTGTTTATCTGGCTTTCGTTTTTTCTCTTTTTTTGCCTACTTTTTTCTTTTTGTTTCTCTCTTTTATTCTCTCTTTCTCGCTTAATCTTTTTCTCTTTCTCTTTCTCTCGCTTTCTCTCTTTTTCTCTCTATCTCCTTCTCTTTCTCTCTCTCTCTCTTTCTTTCTTTCTCGCTTACTCTTTTTTCTTTCTCTTTCTCTCGCTTACTCTTTTTCTCTTTCTCTTTCTCTCGCTCTCTCTCTCTCTCTCTCTTTCTCTCTCTCTCTCTCTCTCTTTTNAGAGAGGGAGGGAGGGAGGATGAGAGGATGGGATGATGGGAGGAAAGGAGGGAAGTAGGGAGGAAGGGAGGGATAGAGACAAACAGATAGAGAAGAGGAGAAAGAGAAGGAGAGAGAGAGAGAGAAGGAGAGAGAGAAAGAGAGAGAGAAGAAGAGAAAGAGGAGAGAGAGAGAGAGAAAAGGAGAGAGAGAAAGAGAGAAAAGAGAGAGAGAGAGAGAGAGAGAGAGAGAGAGAGAGAGAGAGAGAGAGAGAAAGAAAAAAAAGAGACAGATGAACAAACAAACAGACAAACAAACAAACATATGCAGAGACATGACTAAAAAAAAAAATAATAATAAAGCAACGAGAAGGAGAGAATAAAAATGAAAAGTAAAATAAGACACCTGCGGGAAGACTAAGCCACCTAAACTTAGGTGTAGGTGAGAGGAAAAGTGGAGTCCAATAGATGTCGTTGTTTTAAGGTTACAAGCGCAAAGGCAATGCAAGCTAAATTCACAAGGGGATGGAATGCACAAGGATGATAACTGACACGATAAATAAGACTTAAAGAGAGAGAAAGGGGGCAGAGAATACCACCTGTTGCATTCTCTTTTGCTAATGAACATTCATTTCAGGATAGTTATCTTGTTAATGTGATGAAATGGTCATAACAAAAATGGAGAAGTGTGCGTGTGATTGCGTCTCTGTGTTTGTGTGTTTGTGTGTGTGTGTGTGTGTGTGTGTATGTGTGTGTGTGTGTGTGTGTGTGTGTGTGTATGTGTGTGTGTGTGTGTGCATTGTCCGAAATAATCATAATCAAAGCGAGGGATCTGCCATGGAAACACATGGCAGCACACCACTTATTATTTTTTCCGCATGTTAGAATTTCTTATCGAGTCTAAACTGACATGTAAGCTATTGTGACCCGGAGTAATGTTGCAGAAAAAAATAATTGGAAAAAATAAGAAAGAGAATGTGAGAATAGATGAAAGAATTTAGAAAAATATAGTTTTTGCGTAACTAGGCGTATAGAGAAGATAAGAAATAGATGAAGAAATAAAGAGGACGGAGAAAAAAGATGAAATATTCGAGAGAAAGAAGATGGAAAAGGGACATCATAACAAAACAAAGTTTTATCTTTCGCTCTGAGTGTGTTTGTGTGTGTGCGTGTGTGTGTGTGTGTGTGTGTGTGTATGTGTGTGTGTGTATGTGTGTGTGTGCGTTTGTGTGTGTGTGCGTGTGTGTGTGTGTGTGTGTGTGCGTGTGTGCGTTGGTGTGTGTGTGTGTGTGCGTTTGTGTGTGTGTGTGTGTGTGCGCGCGCGTGCATGTTTCCGAATAGATATGTTTGTCTGTGCGTGAGTAAGAGACTGATTTATCTATTCGCCATGGAGGAAAAAGTTCATTAAAAAAAAAAAAAAAAAAAAAAAAAAAAAAACGAAAATGAGCAACACTAGAAGCATTATCTAAACACCATTGCAAACCATTCTTGATGTTTTGCTCTTTTGTTGCATTCCGCCCTGAGGCAAGATCAACACATTTTTTTCTCTCTGTTATAGTTTTTTTTTTTTTTTTTTGGGTGGGTGGGTGGGTGAGGGGGTGTTGGAAGAGGGAGGGTAGGGGGGGATGGGTAGGAAAGGCTAGATAAGTGGTGTATTCATTGCTCTGTCGTCAACACTTATTACCCCCTTCCCCCCTCCTCCGTGATAAATATCTGAGCGCCTGTCATTGTCTCTCATTATTCAATAATTTATCATTATTTCCTGTTTATTTCTTCTTTTTTCGTTTCCTCCTCCTCCCCCTCGCCCCTTTTCCCTCACACCTCCCCCCTGTTTTATTTCTCTCTTTGCCAACAATTTATTTCATCCGATGACTATAAAAAAAGTGTGATAATGAAGGAATCATAGGCTCTACGGTGATAATGAAGATGGAATGAAGATGATGATATATGAAGTTGAAAAAAAAATGAAAAAGACAAAAATGATAACTATAAGGAAACTTCTAGCTAGAGCAATGGAAAAGGAAATGAGGTGAAAACAGAAAAAAATATGACAAAAAAAAAAAAGAAGAAAAAAAGGAAGTCGAGAAGAAGCGAAAACTTTAACGGAAATAACTGACACAATAAAAAGGAGAATAAATTTTGTATTAAAGAAAGGCACTGAAAGGATACCATACAGACAAAACACTACCGGTGATTGTGACTGCATTGCACAGGACTTTGATCATTACGACCTCCCCCTCTTCCCCCTCCTACCCCACCCCCTTCTCCATTGACACCTCTCTCCTTACCTTACCCCCTCCCCCCTCTACTCCCCACACCTCCATCCACCTAATGGGAAAAGGATTATTACTATTTACTCCCTCCCCCTTCATCCTCCTACCTGCCTATTCACACCTCTCTCCCTTTCCCCTTCCCCCTATTCCCCCTCCCCGTCTCTCTCACTCCAGCAAGATTGCAAGAGCACAGATGGCAGCGAAAGTAAGTAATTCCGGTGGTTCAGTCAATGGAGATTCAATATTTGCCAACCATTAATTAATGGATTTCTCGATTCTCATCCGAGTTAGATTTCATGTTTTGTTGTTGTTGTTATTTTTACGACAGACATAACAAATATTTACTATAAAAAAAAAAATAAAAAAAATAAATGATGGAAGAGATACCTAAATGAATGTAAACAGATACATTTTAAAACAATATATTTATGTATATATATATATACATAAAATAATGTATAGTGATACAACATCATAAGTTTGTAAATATCAGAAAAAAGATACATCAAGCCCTTCACAGAATAAAAAAAAAAAAAAAAAAAAAAAAAAAAAAAAAAAAAAAAAAACACGAGTACAAGCGAGCAAGAGACGCAACAAGCAAGTCGACGAAGGAAGCGCTAGAAAGCGAGCGGTTTCGTGCTAAAGCTGAAGCGTCAAGTGATACTCACTTCCTTCAGATATATATCATTACGAAGCAGCGTGTAAGAGTACCATCACCCTAACCGTTTATTGACAAGGAACGGAAAATACTCTGAGAAATGACAGAGACACGTGTAGAAATTGACCGTCGTTTTGCACCGCGTGTGAGAAATCCGACCAGAAGTCCTATGTAAGTCCTATGTATTACTACGTTCTGTATGAGAACTGAGGACTTGCGGGTCGGTCGGCCCGTGAGATGCCGTGGCTGGCTGTCCGTTGACCGCAAGTTGTAAAATGAGGATGACTTCGCGATGAATATGCTTGGAAGATTCTTTAACTTTTCAGCGATGACTTGTAAGAAGAGAAGTACGTTTACAAATATGTTTAAGAAAAGTATTCCTTGAATGGATTTGTATGTTTTTTTTTTGTTTTTTTTTAGGACAAACCGGTGATTTTTTTTCGTATTAGGGTCTGTAGCATTGCAAAAATCCTTGTATTAATTTGTATTCATATTATTATCATTACCATTATCCTCATGGTTATGATTATCATCATAATCATCAGTATCATTATCATTATCATCATTATTACTAACATTACTATCATTACTAGTATCATTATTAGTATCATAACCATTAATATCATTATCAGTATCATCATTAATACCATTAACATAATTATCATAATCATTATTATCATTATCATTATTATTGCCATAATCATTATTATTGTCATTATCATTATCATCTTTATTACTATTATTATTATCATTATTACTATTATTATCAGTCTCATTATCACCATCATTATTATTAACATCAGTATCATTAAAACAATTAACATAAATACCATTCTCATTGTCATCATAATTATCATCATCATTATCATTATAATCATCATTATCATATTGATCATATTTATCATGATTATAGTTATCATTACCATCATTATAAATGATGATATAACCATCATTGTGGTTATCTGTTTGATAGAAGGTTATTATCTCATTATATTCTTAATTGACATGAGGCATAATCGAAAGGTATATTCTTATGGTAACAAGAAAGAAATTAAGATGAAAACGTGATCATAATTTTTCTCTCTCTCTCTCTTTTTTTCTCTCTCTCTCTCTCTCTCTCTCTCTCTCTCTCTCTCTCTCTCTCTCTCTCTCTCTCTCTCTCCCCCTCTCTCTCTTTCTCTCTCTCTCTCTCTATTTCTCTCTCTTTCTTCTCTCTCTCTCTCTCTCTCTCCCTTCGCCCCTCTCTCTCTTTCTCTCTCTCTCTCTTTCTCTATTTCTCTCTCTCTCTCTCTCTCTTTCTGTCTCTCTCACAATAACTCTCCCATTGACGTCATTCACTAAAACACTCCCAAAAAGAGCGAAAGAGATATCAAAAGAAGAGCAACCCCCCCCTCCCCCCGCCCGAGAGGAGTGTGAAGGGCCCCTGCGGAAGGAGAGTGTAATAGACAGTAATACCTGTTGTTATCAGCGAAAGGACGTCGCTTGCCCATACATCGTTGGTCTGGACTACTTACGGGTAAACATTAACTGCAAGAGGACGTGCATAATGTGCACTGCGACGTGTGTATTTTATCCTCCTACTTCCTGTTTTTTTTTTCATCTGTGTACCTTGTTCTGTCTGTTTGTTTGTCCGTCTCTTTATATCTATCTATCTTTTCTTTCTTTCTTTCTTTCTTTCCTTCTATCTATCTCTCTCTCTCTCTCTCTCTCTCTCTCTCTCTCTCTCTCTCTCTCTCTCTATATATATATATATATATATATATATATATATATATATACATACTTCTATTTATCTATCTATACAACTGTCTCCTCCCCCTCTCTCTCCTTTCAGTCGTTCCCTACCCTTCCTCCCTCCCTCCTTTCCTCTTCCTCTCTCTCTCTCTCTCACTCCCGGACGATCTTTGTCTCTCATCCCTCATTTACTCTTTAATACAGCTATAAACGTTCTCGCCTGTTGTACCTACATGCCATTGCGAGTTGAACGAATGAGCTTGTGGACTATGAATTTCAATGAATGATTGGAGGTGAAAGGAGAATGTGAAGTTACCAAGTTCTTCGAGGAAATCAGATTTTCGAAGCTTCGAACACCAAAGACCGAACTACAAGAATTCATTCGGAGACGACAATTTTACCGGAAACTAATATAAACATTTCGAAACAGCTTCGAAATCATCTGAAACGTGAGTTCTTACGAGCAGAACGCTAGCTAACATCATAGCATTTTTTTCAAAATCTCGAAAAAATGCGAATCATGGTACACCAAAAGCATACGCAAAAAAAAACTAAGCTGTTATAGCAGTTCTTGGGAGTATTTCCTTCGCCCGTTTCCTCCGAGACAAACAAGAATTTCGCACAAGTTACGTTGATTATGCACATCCACCTCATAAATTACTCTCAAGAGGGGACATCTACTCGTTTGAAATACGCTCATAAGTATCTCGACTACTCATTTTTGTCTATTTTATGAATTTTATGAATTCCTGTACTACGTTGTATTTTATCGCAT
>BOPN01000598.1:369794-374794 GCA_017312705.2 Penaeus japonicus
CTTCATCACACTCTAGAATGTCATTACCCTCAATCCTACACTTCATTACGGACCAAACGAAGTATTGTCAAGCTCCCACACATTCATTACTCCTTCGAGGGCCACGGGACACTTCCGGTAGGAGTTTCGCGGACGTTAAGAGCTTTCTTGTCCCCGAAATGATGATGAAACTGCGTAAACTACAGGACCGCCTCGGAAATACCGGCGATCATTTGACAAACAAGAGGTCTGGTTTCTGAATGAAATTTCTTTTTTCTTTTTATATATTTTTTTTCCTTTTTTATTTATTCATTTTTTATTATTATTATTTTTTGATGGGTGTGGGTTGGTGGAGGGGGGCAGGTTTTAAATTAAATCCTTGGTTGTTGTTTTTTCCTTTCTTTTTTGAGAGGGTGAGGGCTGGGACTATGGCCTGAATTAAAAAGGCTATTTTTTCTACTATTACGGCTATTGCTATTACTACTATTACTACTACTACTATTACTATTAGGACACTTTCTATTCACAATCAATCAACGTTAGAAAGCACACTGTGCCTAATAATTTCAGGAAATGCAAACATACAAATTATAAGAAAAAAAAAAAAAAAAAAACCCCCATTTTTCTTTTTTTTGGGGGGAGGGGGGGAGAAAAACCGTTTCAGAGAGCGAGCAGGGAACAATACAGTTATAATTGTTTGAAAAAAAAGAACAGACGAAGAAAAGAAGCAACTGATACATCCAGCTTTTTTTTTACCTTCTTTATGAAAATCCTCATTTCGAAATACGTTACTACTTAATGGAAATTTAGCACTTAATGAATAGCGAAACACAAATATCTTTATTCCTCACACAAAACCGTGAGAAAAAAAAGCAAGACCTCTAGACTTTCCCCTCTCAACCGGAACGGAAAACAGATGATTGTAAAAAAAAGAATAAAAAAAAACACACAAAAAAAAAGAAAGAAAAATAACGAGATTATTAAACTCCAAATGACTTACAAGATGAAGGATTGATACCTAACAAAAAATGGAGACCTAACAATCGGCACAACTAGAAGGTTCTGGTGATAACTGTTCTCCCGCGAAGGGCCAAGGGGGAGCGATAACTTACCGACACGTGGGGGTGAAATGCACAGTATTCCGTAAGGGCCGTTGAACTCTAAGGGCCATGAGGGGGCGATTGGGGGAAGGAGGGGGAGGAAGAAGTGGACGAGGAGGAGGAGATGGAGGGGGAGGAAGAAGTGGACGAGGAGGAGGAGGAGATGGAGGGGGAGGAAGAAGTGGACGAGGAGGAGGAGGAGGAGATGGAGGGGGAGGAAGAAGTGGACGAGGAGGAGGAGGAGGATGGAGGGGGAGGAAGAAGTGGACGAGGAGGAGGAGGAGATGGAGGGGGAGGAAGAAGTGGACGAGGAGGAGGAGGAGATGGAGGGGGAGGAAGAAGTGGACGAGGAGGAGGAGGAGATGGAGGGGGAGGAAGAAGTGGACGAGGAGGAGGAGGAGATGGAGGGGGAGGAAGAAGTGGACGAGGAGGAGGAGGAGATGGAGGGGGAGGAAGAAGTGGACGAGGAGGAGGAGGAGATGGAGGGGGAGGAAGAAGTGGACGAGGAGGAGGAGGAGATGGAGGGGGAGGAAGAAGTGGACGAGGAGGAGGAGGAGATGGAGGGGGAGGAAGAAGTGGACGAGGAGGAGGAGGAGATGGAGGGGGAGGAAGAAGTGGACGAGGAGGAGGAGGAGATGGAGGGGGAGGAAGAAGTGGACGAGGAGGAGGAGGAGATGGAGGGGGAGGAAGAAGTGGACGAGGAGGAGGAGGAGATGGAGGGGGAGGAAGAAGTGGACGAGGAGGAGGAGGAGATGGAGGGGGAGGAAGAAGTGGACGAGGAGGAGGAGGAGATGGAGGGGGAGGAAGAAGTGGACGAGGAGGAGGAGGAGATGGAGGGGGAGGAAGAAGTGGACGAGGAGGAGGAGGAGATGGAGGGGGAGGAAGAAGTGGACGAGGAGGAGGAGGAGATGGAGGGGGAGGAAGAAGTGGACGAGGAGGAGGAGGAGATGGAGGGGGAGGAAGAAGTGGACGAGGAGGAGGAGGAGATGGAGGGGGAGGAAGAAGTGGACGAGGAGGAGGAGGAGATGGAGGGGGAGGAAGAAGTGGACGAGGAGGAGGAGGAGATGGAGGGGGAGGAAGAAGTGGACGAGGAGGAGGAGGAGATGGAGGGGGAGGAAGAAGTGGACGAGGAGGAGGAGGAGATGGAGGGGGAGGAAGAAGTGGACGAGGAGGAGGAGGAGATGGAGGGGGAGGAAGAAGTGGACGAGGAGGAGGAGGAGATGGAGGGGGAGGAAGAAGTGGACGAGGAGGAGGAGGAGATGGAGGGGGAGGAAGAAGTGGACGAGGAGGAGGAGGAGATGGAGGGGGAGGAAGAAGTGGACGAGGAGGAGGAGGAGATGGAGGGGGAGGAAGAAGTGGACGAGGAGGAGGAGGAGATGGAGGGGGAGGAAGAAGTGGACGAGGAGGAGGAGGAGATGGAGGGGGAGGAAGAAGTGGACGAGGAGGAGGAGGAGATGGAGGGGGAGGAAGAAGTGGACGAGGAGGAGGAGGAGATGGAGGGGGAGGAAGAAGTGGACGAGGAGGAGGAGGAGATGGAGGGGGAGGAAGAAGTGGACGAGGAGGAGGAGGAGATGGAGGGGGAGGAAGAAGTGGACGAGGAGGAGGAGGAGATGGAGGGGGAGGAAGAAGTGGACGAGGAGGAGGAGGAGATGGAGGGGGAGGAAGAAGTGGACGAGGAGGAGGAGGAGATGGAGGGGGAGGAAGAAGTGGACGAGGAGGAGGAGGAGATGGAGGGGGAGGAAGAAGTGGACGAGGAGGAGGAGGAGATGGAGGGGGAGGAAGAAGTGGACGAGGAGGAGGAGGAGATGGAGGGGGAGGAAGAAGTGGACGAGGAGGAGGAGGAGATGGAGGGGGAGGAAGAAGTGGACGAGGAGGAGGAGGAGATGGAGGGGGAGGAAGAAGTGGACGAGGAGGAGGAGGAGATGGAGGGGGAGGAAGAAGTGGACGAGGAGGAGGAGGAGATGGAGGGGGAGGAAGAAGTGGACGAGGAGGAGGAGGAGATGGAGGGGGAGGAAGAAGTGGACGAGGAGGAGGAGGAGATGGAGGGGGAGGAAGAAGTGGACGAGGAGGAGGAGGAGATGGAGGGGGAGGAAGAAGTGGACGAGGAGGAGGAGGAGATGGAGGGGGAGGAAGAAGTGGACGAGGAGGAGGAGGAGATGGAGGGGGAGGAAGAAGTGGACGAGGAGGAGGAGGAGATGGAGGGGGAGGAAGAAGTGGACGAGGAGGAGGAGGAGATGGAGGGGGAGGAAGAAGTGGACGAGGAGGAGGAGGAGATGGAGGGGGAGGAAGAAGTGGACGAGGAGGAGGAGGAGATGGAGGGGGAGGAAGAAGTGGACGAGGAGGAGGAGGAGATGGAGGGGGAGGAAGAAGTGGACGAGGAGGAGGAGGAGATGGAGGGGGAGGAAGAAGTGGACGAGGAGGAGGAGGAGATGGAGGGGGAGGAAGAAGTGGACGAGGAGGAGGAGGAGATGGAGGGGGAGGAAGAAGTGGACGAGGAGGAGGAGGAGATGGAGGGGGAGGAAGAAGTGGACGAGGAGGAGGAGGAGATGGAGGGGGAGGAAGAAGTGGACGAGGAGGAGGAGGAGATGGAGGGGGAGGAAGAAGTGGACGAGGAGGAGGAGGAGATGGAGGGGGAGGAAGAAGTGGACGAGGAGGAGGAGGAGATGGAGGGGGAGGAAGAAGTGGACGAGGAGGAGGAGGAGATGGAGGGGGAGGAAGAAGTGGACGAGGAGGAGGAGGAGATGGAGGGGGAGGAAGAAGTGGACGAGGAGGAGGAGGAGATGGAGGGGGAGGAAGAAGTGGACGAGGAGGAGGAGGAGATGGAGGGGGAGGAAGAAGTGGACGAGGAGGAGGAGGAGATGGAGGGGGAGGAAGAAGTGGACGAGGAGGAGGAGGAGATGGAGGGGGAGGAAGAAGTGGACGAGGAGGAGGAGGAGATGGAGGGGGAGGAAGAAGTGGACGAGGAGGAGGAGGAGATGGAGGGGGAGGAAGAAGTGGACGAGGAGGAGGAGGAGATGGAGGGGGAGGAAGAAGTGGACGAGGAGGAGGAGGAGATGGAGGGGGAGGAAGAAGTGGACGAGGAGGAGGAGGAGATGGAGGGGGAGGAAGAAGTGGACGAGGAGGAGGAGGAGATGGAGGGGGAGGAAGAAGTGGACGAGGAGGAGGAGGAGATGGAGGGGGAGGAAGAAGTGGACGAGGAGGAGGAGGAGATGGAGGGGGAGGAAGAAGTGGACGAGGAGGAGGAGGAGATGGAGGGGGAGGAAGAAGTGGACGAGGAGGAGGAGGAGATGGAGGGGGAGGAAGAAGTGGACGAGGAGGAGGAGGAGATGGAGGGGGAGGAAGAAGTGGACGAGGAGGAGGAGGAGATGGAGGGGGAGGAAGAAGTGGACGAGGAGGAGGAGGAGATGGAGGGGGAGGAAGAAGTGGACGAGGAGGAGGAGGAGATGGAGGGGGAGGAAGAAGTGGACGAGGAGGAGGAGGAGATGGAGGGGGAGGAAGAAGTGGACGAGGAGGAGGAGGAGATGGAGGGGGAGGAAGAAGTGGACGAGGAGGAGGAGGAGATGGAGGGGGAGGAAGAAGTGGACGAGGAGGAGGAGGAGATGGAGGGGGAGGAAGAAGTGGACGAGGAGGAGGAGGAGATGGAGGGGGAGGAAGAAGTGGACGAGGAGGAGGAGGAGATGGAGGGGGAGGAAGAAGTGGACGAGGAGGAGGAGGAGATGGAGGGGGAGGAAGAAGTGGACGAGGAGGAGGAGGAGATGGAGGGGGAGGAAGAAGTGGACGAGGAGGAGGAGGAGATGGAGGGGGAGGAAGAAGTGGACGAGGAGGAGGAGGAGATGGAGGGGGAGGAAGAAGTGGACGAGGAGGAGGAGGAGATGGAGGGGGAGGAAGAAGTGGACGAGGAGGAGGAGGAGATGGAGGGGG
>BOPN01000598.1:414794-419794 GCA_017312705.2 Penaeus japonicus
GCGAATTTCGAGTTGAATTACCGGTCTAGTGGAATAATGAGAAAGAGGAAGAAGGAAAAATAGAAAGAGGAGGAGGAGAAGAAGAAGGAGGAGAAGAAGAAGGAGAAGAAGAAGGTGGGGAAGAAGGAAAAGAAGAGGAAGAAAAGGAAGAAGAAGACGGGAATGGGATATGGTGATAAAAAGATGGTATATTAGATACTATGTGTTTGAAATATTTAGTAGTGTACACGAGTGCAATAAGTAGAGGTATGTGCAATGTGTTTGTTGCTCTTCTTGCAATTCTCTCTTTATCCCTCTCCCTCCCCAACTCTCTTTCCCTCCCTAACTCCCTCTCCCTTTTCCTCTACCACTCCTTCTCCCTCTCCTACTACCTCTCCGTCTCCTTCTCCATCTCCCGCTCCCTCTCATTTCCCATCTTCTCACTCTACAACTTCCCTCCCCTTCTCATTCTCCCTCTCCTTCCTCGTCCCCTACTCCCTCTCCGTCCCCTTCTCCCTCTCCGTCTCCCTTTCGCAATTTCGCTTTCTCTCCTATCACGTTGCAATCTGACCAGATGTTCGCTTTCATCTACCTTCCTTCTGGTCGTGGCTTTAGTTTCCTCCTTTGCCTTCTCGCGTCACAAACCTGAATGGAAGAGAAAAACATAAGATTAGAATGATGGCCATATAATTAAAAACATCCGCGTATTATGTCTTGCGTATATATAAGTGTACACACACACACACACACACACACACACACACACACACACACACACACACACACACACACACACACACACACACACACACACACACACACACATATATATATATATATATATATATATATATATATACATATATATATATATATATATATATATATATATATATATATATATATATATATATATATACATATATATATACATATACACGCCCATGTATATGCACTTTCCTATTACCTATCATCTGTGTCCATTCATCCGATCTCGACTGCTGTATAAATTCACCACAAAGGCACCATAAAACAATTGAATCACGCTTTCTCAATTCTCCCTAACTGAACAGTATGAACGCTGCTGTAGGAAAGAGGAAAATAAAAAGCAAAATAAAAAATAAGAAAGATAGGCGAGAGAGCAGAAAGAAGGATGAAGAAAGAAGAAAGAAGGATGAAATAAGAGGAAAAGGGGATAGGAGAGGAAGATAGAGAGGCTATTAATACCACTATTATTGGAATAATGGTAATTATGATAATTATCATTACCATTATCATCATTGTTGTTATTATCATTATCATTACTATTATCATTATTAGCATAATCCTTATGATTATCCTCATTATCATCCTTAGCAATACTAATAATCACTATGATGATGATGGTGATGATGATGAATGTGATGAAGACGATACTGATAATAAAGAAGAACAATAGTAATGATATCAATCACGAGAAAGATATAATGAATAGACAACTAGACAGACAGATATCTACAACCTCAGACATACGGACAGTCAGACAGACAGCCTAACGTACAGACAGCCAGGGAAAACAAACAAAATCAAGCAAGAAAGAACGAATCAAGCTGATTTATAACCGTGAGAAAAACACACCATTATAGTTCGATACAAGAAAACAAAAATGTAATTTTAGAAATAGCGAGTATAAAATAGACAGAAAAAAAGGAAAAAAAAAAACTATCTATGAGGTTAGTCCAGGTCACCCACGCACCAGTATTTTTGCAACCTGAGTCACACGCCCATTGAGCTAATGTCTCCATTCACAATTGCATGACCCACTCAGTAAGCCTAATGCCGATAGTCTGTCCCAAGACATCAACTTCTCACACGTGTCTTTGGATAATCCTTCTCTTCCTTGTTAAAATGTCTTCTTATTTAAACGAATAGATCAAATGAACAAGGAAATAAAGATTAAAAGAAAGAAAGAAGAAAAAGAAGAAAAAAAAACTAGCTAGGCTTCAGCTTCAGTCTTCGAAAATAAAATAAAATAAAAGAGGAAGACTTTTTAAAAGGGAATATCAACACAGGGGCGGCAGCGTTAAGTCAGCAGAAGGTAAACTCGAATAGTATGTGTGTATGCGGAATTCTCTATAAGAAATTGGAAATATGATGATACACTCAACATCTGGCGTGATATAATACATCGACTTGATCGTGAAATGAAGCACACGCAAGCATCAAAAAGAGTTAAGGGGAAATTGGATTCATGGTATTTCGAAACATTGACTTATATTTTAGGTCTTTTTTCAGATGGAATGAAAATGACAACAATTGGAAAGAGAGAGCAAGAGGCAGAGAAAGGAATAGAGAGATAGATAGATAGAGAGATAGATAGATTGATAGATAGATAGAGAGATAGATAGATTGGTAGATAGATAGATAGAGAGAGAGAGAGACAGAGAGAGAGGAGAAAAGGAAAAATTGACAGAAAGCACAACACGGCGACCCAAAGAGATTTCACTCGACTGTATTCATCCCAGCCACTTTATGATGCCAATCCACTGCGCCATCAATTCGATTTCCTTTCTATCGGCGTATCGTTATCAACGCCCCTTTTTTGAGTTTGACACAAATCGCGAAAATATGTCATCATTACAACCCGGATGATAACAGATGAATATTATAAGTAGCAGGAGCTTTTCGGGTTTAAGGAGCAGAAAATCGCTCACAGCAGAAAAAAAAAGAAAAGAAAAAAAAAGAAAGAAAGATAAAAAAAAAGATGATAATGTGCGTGACTTGAATCCAAAATGAGATCATTCAAGATAGTTTGAATGAATGTCTGAATGATTACGTGTCCTACGGGGATGTTGCTCTTTGAGTCCACTACACGACTTGCGTTCTTCAAATGTTCTTTGCAATTTTGGTCGCTGTTCTGCATAGTCGAGTTTTGTGATTACCTTCTAGATTGTTCTGAGGTAAATGCTCTTCATGACCTATGTTGGTGGAGGTGTTGTGTATGACCTGTGTTAGCTAAGGTGTTGTGCATGACCCGTGTTAGCTAAGGTGTTGCGCATGGCCCGTGTTAACAAAGGTGTTGTGCATAGCTCGTGTTAGCAAAGGTGTTGTGCATGGCCCGTGTTAGCAAAGATGTTGCGCATGACCCGTGTTAGCTGAGGTGTTGTGCATGACCCGTGTTAGCAAAGTGATATGGATAGCCTATATCAGCAATGGTGGCCTGTATGACCCATCTAGGCAAAGATATTCTGCATATCTTGTGTTTGCAGATGCGTATGTGATCTACATAGGTGTCAAGTGTACGCGTTCTGCAAGGACCGCGCTCGCATTATCTTTAATTGGTGCAGATAACCGATATCAGTTTTCCTGTTCTGCTTTTCAGCCATTTCTCTATCTACATTTCTCAATTTCCTCTTTTCCTCTCATTCATTCACTCATTCATTCTTTCATTCTTTATTATCTTGATGTCCTATGAGATCCAAATTTGACAGAGCCGTGATTCTAGATTTGCGGTGATCATAGGTAAGCCCCAACACCTGCGAACCTGTCTGTGTGATTTACAACAGACAAACAAAATGTTTCACTTATATTCAGAACACTTGCTGTGAATGTCTTTCTATGATATTCACAGGAGAGCTGTGCAATAAATAGTGTATAATTTGTGTTTCTCTTTATATATATATATATATATATATATATATATATATATATATATATATATATATATATATATATATGTCCACGTCCATATATGTGGCAATTTCTATACATGAGTACATTTGTTTGTTCTCACATATTTATTTGCAAGTCTCCGTATACATATGTGAGTTCGCATGTACAGATCCAGAATTTTTTTTTCTGCATGACGTTTCCCGTTCGAGTCTGCCACTCGTCATGTGTACACTTTTCGAAAGCTCCGATTAATTGAGCTCGGTGGCAGACAGCCAACTCGGAAGTGGGTGAGTGGGGATGGGGATGGAGGGGGGGGGGGGTAAAGGACTGTTAGTAAGAGCTTGGCTTCATCTGGTTCATTAGTGTTTTTAACAGTTATTTGGTCAATGCCAATTAAACTTTTTAATATGCGCGTTGATATAATGCTAATTGGAATGGTGACAATGATGTCAATTATTAAAGGAATTAAAACTGTGATCAATATTATGATAAGGATAATGATGATAATGATGAGTGAAGGGATGGTAATGATAATCGGTGCACAGCAAAAAATACACACACAAAATCAAAGAATGTATAGGTAAGCATATGAATAGATGTATGAATCACTTCGTGAACAAAGAAACGAATAAATGAATAAATAAAGCCACGAATGAACGGACACATGTATAAAAGCAAACAGATTAGTACACATTTAATTGACAGTTAAGCAATAAGACAATTAATCTTCAGCTGGATATTTACACACTCGATATGCAAATACTCCCAACAACAAAACAAAGAAATAACCTCGATTAGAAATGATCAAACATAATCGAAGAAAAAACAAAATCCTCATAAAAGACAAATGGTTCCCAAACAATCCAATCCAATCAAAACAACTAGAGAAATCTGACGACAGCTTATTGCAGCGCGCCTTGCAGCAAGAGGGGTAAAGCAACCCACCTCACCCACACGAGTCGAACGCCCTGTCAAGCACCTGCAGGACTCTTTCATTACCTGTGCTTTTAGACTCCCGTTCTTGAGTCGAGTTCCGCTCGTGGAAACAAACTGGCCTTTATTACTGCTAGACACGGGTGAATAACTGGCCATTTAGCCCTTGTGGAAGAATCATTATATAATCGCAAGAAACAATGCATCAGGACTTGTGCTTGCGGCGGTACAGCAAGCAGAGGCGAGCATTTGGGGGATCATTTAAAAGCGATTGTGGAGAGTGAAGTGTGGGGCTTGACGGCGAACGGGGTGAGAAACTGCTGCCGTCGAGGGGGCTGGGTGATGTCTGGGGAGGAATGGGAGGGGGAGGGGAGGGGCGAGGAAGGGTGTGTGGGGGGAGAGGGGGGAATGGGAGGGGGGGGTTATGTATGTGCGTG
>BOPN01000598.1:437294-439794 GCA_017312705.2 Penaeus japonicus
AGAGTGAGAGAGAATAAAGAGAGAATAAAGAGAGAATGAGAGAGAGAGAGAGAGAGAGCTAGAATAAAGAGAGAGAGAGAGAGAAGAAAGAGAAAGAGAAAGAGAGAGAGAGTGATAGAACAAACAGAACAAACAGAATAGAACAGACAGACAGAGAATAAAATAGATAAAAAAAAAAAGAAACGGTTCACTAAGTGTGCACTTAAGAACCGAATCTCAGTAAGGTGTTGTTTGTTCTCGAAATAACTGAAGAACGTTATTCATTGCAAGTTACTCCCTTTAGTCAGCGCTTCCTCGGGCTAATGCTTAGCTCGTGGGAAATTAGTGCATAAAGATTGCACATTTACTGTCCCGCATTTTTTTGTGATCTAAGTTATTATGTAATTATTGTCATGTCTTATCATTGCTTATGTCATGTCTAATAAGTTTTATTATAATTTAAAAGATATTGCAATCATCAAATTAGAATTATTATTATATTGTTTTTTTTTTTATCATTATCAAAATTATAATTTCTCTTCATTTTTAGCACTATATTTTTTCCATTATCTCCATTATCATAATTATCATCAGCAGCATTAATATTGCCATCGGAATTATAAATGATTATGATTATATTTATCATTATTATCAATATCATTTCATATGCATTACTATAATCATCACCATGACTGTTATTATGATGACGATATCAATTACCGTATCATCATTGTTAATATCCTTAGTGTAACCAGTATCATTATCATCACTATCATAGTCTTCATCATTATTTTCATTATCCTTATTGATATCATCATCATTGTTGTTATTATCATCATCATAATTATCATCATTATTGATATTATCATCATTATTACGGTTATTATTATCATAATCATTATCATCATCATCATCATTATCAACTTTTATCACTATTATCATTATCATTAATATCATAATCATTATCATCGTTACTAAAACATTTTTTTTCTTTTTATCATCATTATTATCATTATTATTTGCATTGTTTTTATTCTCATTATTTTCATTGTCATTGTCATGAAAGTTATTACTATCATTGATATCGATGTCATCACTATCATCACTATTATCATCATTACTATAACAATGGTATTAGTTTCTATTATCATAATAATGATTATCATTATCATTGTTCTTAATTATCATTGTTACTACTATTACTACTACTATTATGATTATCATAACTATCATCATTATTGTTATAACTATATCTTATAACTATATATTATTACCATCATCATTATCAATATAACTATCATTATTATTGTTACTATCATCCTTATACTTATTGTTATTATAATGGTTAATATTATCATCATTATCGTCACCACTTTTTATCAGTATCAACATTATTATCTGTATTAGTATCAGTATTATCATTATTGTCATTGCTATTTTATCTCACTTATGTTATTCTTTTTCTCTATTATTTTCATCAATATTTTGCATCATTATCATCATCAGTATTGATATTGCTATTCTTATTACTATCAGTGTTATCTTTATTATTATTAGTAGTAGTATTATTGTCATTAATATTATTACTATTATTATTACTATTATTATTATTATCATCACTATTGTCATTATCATGATTATTATCACCATTATCATTATTACTATTATCATAATTATTTCCATTATCATTTGTTATTCCCATCATTACTATGATTACTATTATGATTATCATTATCACTATCTTCCCTTTCATCTCTATGTAGTAGGGGAAGAGTGATGAAATTGAACAGTGATTATCATTGTAATAATAATGATGATGGCAATGATGATGATAATAACATTGTGGTAACAAAAATATTGAGCGTGAAATAGTTACGATCATGATATTAGCATTAAAAATGATAATGACGATGATGATTCCATCAATAAGAATGAGACTATTGATGACAATGAATATATTGTTTATAATCACGATAATGAAAAAGAAGTTAACAATGATAGTGATAGTGCAATCGGGGTTGCAATTGCAATGATGATAAGAATAATTTAAATTTCAACAGGGATTACTATAGCGATGATTAAATAATGACTATTGCAGAAGGTTAATGTGCAATATCAATGTTCAAAAAGCTACTATGACAAAAAAAGGTAATTATGATATTCATAACAACAACTTTAGTCGTAGTAGTAACAATAATAGTAATGATGATAGTCAATTATTATGAAAATGATTTAATCAACCACATGATTTTTTTTCTTCTTCTTTTTTAGCAAAATAATGTCAATAATGAAAAAAAAATGTATGAATGATGATAATGGCAAGGATTGTTGATCGTTGAAAAGTTGATAAGAATATTAATCATCTTATTCGAAAGGATTATTTGAAGGATATTATCATCATCAGTGCAAGAAATTATTATCCTTTGGTTTTGATAGTAAGTATGATAACATTATTTTTAAAAAGATGTCGTTATTATAGAATTTATCATAGTTATCATTATGATTATCAGTAGTATTCTCA
>BOPN01000598.1:444794-448370 GCA_017312705.2 Penaeus japonicus
AGGGGGAAGCAGGGAACACGTGGGCGCCACTGAGGAAGCCGACTACCTGTGTCACATGACGTTTGCACCGGGTTCGTGTGTGCACTGGGGAGCGCTCGAGCCTCGGGCTGCAGCAGCCATGGGAGGAGGCGGGGCTTCCGTTGGCTCCGCCTCGGCTCTCGCTGCCTCATTGAGTTTATCAGGCGAGGCTCCGCCCCCAGCCTGAGCGAGACCAATCAGCGTCGCCCTGACCGTGTTGGTAACCACTGGCCGCGTGATCCCCTTGTCGACCAATAAGGGGGCGGAGACCCCCACGTTCTAACCCTGAACGGCTCCCATTGCAGTGATCACACACAATTACCGCTAATAATCGGGCTCCATTTTGAGTGCAGTGTCGCAGGGGGCTCACAAGGACTTACGTGATCGGCGCTGGTGTCCGTCACGGTCACTGGCATATTTGATTCCTTTTCTTTTGATGGTTTAATCTTGTTCCCGTGTCATGCACTCAGGTGTTAATCAGAGAGCAGTTACCTGTGCATGCGAGTTTAGATTCTTATGCACATACGCTTTAAATATAATGACAAAAACCAAAACTGACCTTTATTCAGACAGTTAACCATTATCACAGCATAATTACGAACATTGCCATTCAAGCTCTTTCATAAATCATTAAGTGCATTTTGATAAACATGCCTTGACTTAATATAACAATTAATTTTGGCTATTGACTCATGTTTACTTTATTGTTATATTACTAATGTCATTAATCATTCTTGCTATTACCATTCCTATTGCTATTATCAAAGATGTGTTCGCTATTAATACTGATATATGTGTACATCACCATAGTTCTTTTATAATGGGCTCGTAATTGTTTGCTGTAATTACCATTATCATTATTATCATCATGTTATTATAATTTTTTTATCATTTTCATTATGATTTTTATCATTATTATTATCATTATGATTTTCATCATTATTATTATCATTATGATTTTTATCATTATTATTATTATTATATTATCATTATTATCATTATGATTTTTATCATTATTATGATTATGATTTTTATCATTATCATTATGATTTTTATCATCATTTTTATCACTATAATTTTTATCATTAATATTATCATTATGATTTTTATCATTATTATTATCATTATGATTCTTATTATCATTATTATTATCATCATCAATAATATCTTTATTATCATTGATAGTGTTGTCACTGTTGTTGCTATTAATGATGCCATTGTTATCATTAAAATACTAGTAGTAGTAGTGGCACTATTACCGTTAGTCTTTTATCCTTATCATCATGATTCCAATAATCATTACTGCCATCTCTATTATCAATATTACTATTATTGTTATTATCATAATCATGATCACGTGACCTTTACCATTTTTGACATTGTTATTATTATTAACAATGATATCATTATTATGATTATCATCACTATCATTTTCCCATCATCATAATGAGCCTTATCGTGATCATTGATGTTATCCTTTTCATTTTTATTGTCCACTTACTGAAACAGACATTTTTATTTGAATTGTGCGTTTTCTCATTTATGTTTATTTGTTTATTTATTTATTATTTTCTTAGGAGCATTAAATTGTTTTGATGAACATGTTCAAATATCAATTTTGATTTTGAATATCATGAAAGTATTATGTTTATATATCATATTTAGAAATTATGTCTTACTGTAGTTGTGGATATTTCCTTTCAAAAAAAAAAAAAGAAAAAAAAAGGAAAAAAAGAAAAAGAAAAAATGAATGCAGCAATATTTTGTGGTTAAATTCAGTAAAGTTTCACAGTTTGTCGTCCAGAAAATTTTTTAAATGGGATGAATGCATTACAGAAAAAAAAGACATCGATTCATTATCCTAAAGGTAAATATATCTGTGAACTAACAACTTTGCCGCTAATAATACTTTTTTCTACTACCGCTAATGATGATAGTGATGATAATGGTAGTGATACTAGTGAGTAAATCTATATCATTATCTCTCTGTCTATCAATTTATCTATCTATCTTTCTCTCTCTCTCTCTCTATATATATATATATATATATATATATATATATATATATATGTGTGTGTGTGTGTGTGTGTGTGTGTGTGTGTGTGTGTGTGTGTTACATACATATATATACATATGTATTGCTTTTTTAAGAGGACTTCAGGCTCTGCAACTGAAAATTTATAAAAGATAAATTATACAGTTCGTAATGAATAAGGCAGAAAAATATACGCCCAGTTCACGATGGATCCGCCAAGGTAACAAGGGTGTCTCGCATGTGCTTAAAGAAATAAGAATCATACGAGAGAGCTCTCACTAGTGCATAAAAAAGAATATATGTATATATATATCTGAAAGTTTAAGAAAATGTTACATAAGCTTTTGATACTGAAAAAGTTAAAACAAGAGTTGTCCATTAAAAAAAGAAAGATTGATTAGATAATGATGACACAAAAAAAAAAATAATAAAAAAAAATAAAACATAACCGGACAGTAAATGACTTAGACAAAGTCGCGCTGTTTTTGCCAAAGAAACCGTCTAATGTGGAATGCCATAACTTTGAAGCACTTAAAGACACACAAACACCTCATCCCAGTGGAAAAGGCAGTCTGATAGAATCCATTAAAGGTATTGTAAAAGCCTGATGGTGGACGATTATCAATAAAGGTCATAAAAGGGGTTGTAAAATTTGCATTCAATTGAAGGTCAACACACCGGATATAAAGTGATAGTATGTGCAGAAAGGAAGATTCACCAGAAGATTTAATACGATAGTACGTCACTGATGGATGCATTGAGTGTATTAAACTTACACTAATGACTGCTCAGTGTCGCTTAATTCCGCTGGTGTCTCGCTTTCTTGCAATTGACGTGTCATAAAGCAATTACCCTTCCTCCTTCTTGATGTATCATTGCTAATCATTTGAAATGGCATTTCCACGCTAAAGACTGACGATATTCAAGTAAAGGAATGAAATAGGAACATAATCACACATTTCCATAGTTTCATATCTGGAATTATATAACAACTGCCATTTCGAAAACCAGTCATCTACAGTTAACATTTCTAGTATTCACTATCGTTAACTTAGACACATCGCCTTACAGACCTCTCTTTCCGCGAGAAGGATCACATATGATTCCGGAAAAAATATATATATATATATATATATATATATATATATATATATATATATCAAAGGATCATTCTAAATCTTGAAAAGGCGAATTTTCTTTCTTGATAAACAGGCATTCAGTGATGTGATGTAATAATGAAGATGATAATGATAATGAAGATGATGATATTGATGATAACAATGATGATGATGATGGTAATAATAATGAAGATAGTTATATTGATAGTGATAATGATGGAGATGATAATGATAATCATTATTATTATCAGTATTATCATTATCAACATTATCATTATCAGTGTTATTATCATCATTGCCATTGTCATTTTTATAAAGATAATAGTAATAGTAATGGTATTCATAATAACAATGATAATAATAACAATAGATATGATAATGATATTGATAATGAGGAGGAGGATA
>BOPN01000599.1:65353-67853 GCA_017312705.2 Penaeus japonicus
TATAAGAATTCTTGGATTTTATCACATTTTGAAAGTTTATTCACAAAATCCTGTGTTCTTTTTAAATTATGTATGGCATGTTTTTCGACCCAAACGTGGTCATCCATGGACTGTTGCCCTCCTCCAGAAGCCCATGGCACAGAGAAAGATGTTAGGTCAGCGGTTACCCTACTCATAACAACATAGCCCTTGTCTAATGGAGCCATATGAAAAGTTTTAATCATTAAGCCTAGATGCCTACTCTCCCCTGATAAATTCATGAGAATTTTCCATAATAGGTCGCTTTGTCAGGGTCAAGTCATGAACTACCACTCTCTAACTCCATTGCTATGAGATCAAACTTCACACGCTCAAATCTAATGCCTAAGACTCCATTAATCACCTTTAAATTTAATACCAATATAAAATTTTAATTCTATATATTTACTGCATATCTGATTCTGGCATGGGAGACTACAGTTTTTGTAATCACTGTCATTGCTGTTAATCATTATCATTATCACTGAAAAGGCAATGCAGTTATATCAAGGTTGGGGTTATGGCACAGAACGTTATCCTGCTGATAAGCATTATCATATTTCAAATGTATTAAAACCTGATGTAAATGTAATCATCCTGGGACAGTCCTCGCAGTCTTGGTACCTTTACGTGCAACTATTTGTTGGGTTTTCACTTACATTAAAAAAATTATTCTATTAGCAAGGATACAGAAAATTTGATTAAAGCGTGAAAAGAATCATAATTCCAGGGACAGTATTTTTGTCCTTGAGTTTTGGTAGGTGAGGTGTCCCACACAGGCGAGGACTGTCTTGAAACTCCTTAGACGGTGTAGACAAGGATAATGCAGATGACAAAAAGGCAAGTGGTGGATGGTAATATGGAATACTTTTTTCTTTATTATTTAGCATTAACTGAGGTGCTTCCAGTTTTACTACATTCTATTCTATAAATACAAATGGCAATGAATGCCTACATAGTTGATAGATTGGTATCAAACATAGTTGTCCCTTTTAGATATCAAAGAAATTAAATATGACTCATTATAGTCATAGTTTGTCAGATTCATTGCATTATCAATTCCATATTGTTATGATAATGAATCATAATCATGAGTTGTATTAATTTATCATGTAAAAGTTCTGGTTCCAGACTCACCCACAAATTGCAGGACAATCTTGGAGTCAAGAACTGTTTTTTGAGGACAGTCCTTAAATAAGTCAAAGAAAAATCGATAAACTTTTGTAAATACCTGATTTCTATAGTTGTTTTTAAATCCTCAATACTAGGAGAACAGCACATAAAAGAGCAGTCCTCTTAAACTGAAAAAAATGCATGAACCTTCTTTTCCCCTCACTGGTCAAGGAAAACAGGAAATTCTTCACCGATTTATTCATCTATTATAGTAGAACATGTACATGGAGATTTGATAAAAAGTGATATATATGCTATCAAAAATTAGTCAAATAAGTTGTAAGGAATCTAATGTCAATAATGCCTATTGAAGTAATTTTACATTTTATAATTCTATGAAAATAACTGTCAGGTTTATGTATGATACAGAAATTGTTTCAATAAATTAAATGATACAAAATATTTGACTTGGTAAAAAAAGTGATAAAAATATTGATACATTTTATGAAATTCCTTCAATTCACTATGGAATGTATAAATGTATTTAGCATCAATTGAACGACCTGTTTGAAAAATAGATCAGGATCTTTGCTTTTTTCTCCCTTTTTTGTATATAGAAAAGATTAATGTAATGTCCTAAATAATCACTACAACGAATATCTAATTCATAGTGAGTGAAGTATCTTTTTTATTTTTGTTTATAATGAGAGCTTCTGCATGTCATGGAGAATGTACAACACATTGGCCTTCTCCAAATGAATAAAGACATTAAATTTCATTTACCAACACTTGAGCAAACTTATGTATTGGGGAAAATCTACTGTAACTGTAAACAAGAGGCAATGCTGCTTCTTCAAAAATTAACATTCAGCTGATGTGATGGTATATAAAAATGGCAAATAAATGGAATGTTAATCCATAAATAAGATTTACTAATGTTGATACTAAGAATAAAAAATAATATCAATAAACATATACTTCTAACTGCAATTTCTTTCTAACTTCCAAATTATGCCTTCTTATCTTTTCATCAGTAAAGCATCATAGTAACTGCTTTCACAGTTTCATGAAAACGAATAACCAGCGTATGCTACCTTTAAATTGCACCTATTAGTATCATAAGCCACCTTCAATAAGAAAATATAATATTTGTGGTCTATTGATCAATTTCTACATGTTCTTGAATTGTATACCATAAATACAGTGCATTCAATCTTTAATTATTTCTCGCTACCATGGAGCACCTGAAATGCTTTACGTATACATGCAACCTCAACCATTATTAAACAAAAATCCAAATAATGTGTATGAATGAGAACAGATACTGAAATATGAATGAAAGCAAATACCCAAGTATAAACATCAAATT
>BOPN01000599.1:75353-77853 GCA_017312705.2 Penaeus japonicus
ATGCTTGAGCACATAAATGATCAGGTACTTACCCTCTCCTTCAGCTTCCGAGCAATGCCTGTAATAGTTCCTCCGGTTCCCGCTCCCGCGACCAGCATGTCGATGTTGCCTCCAGTCTGTTGCAAAATCTCCTCAGCTGTTCCTTCATAGTGGGCCATGGGGTTGGCAGGGTTCTTGTACTGCAATGTGGCAAGAGAAAGAAATATTTCCTTTAATATGAGAACTAAAGAAAAAGTAAATGAAAGGGGAAATACTTCCCTTCCAGAGACTAAAAATGCCCAATAAATAAAGAAATAAAAAAACATGCTTTAATTTATAAGTACCGAAGCATTCTTAACAAGAGCTGTACCCCAAAGTAAAAGTGAAAAGTACCTGATCCAGGATTATTGCACCAGGGATCTCCTTTTCCAGCCTCTTTGCTACAGAGATGTGGGACTCGGGGGAGTCCCAGGCTGCACTTGTTGGTGTCCGCACAATTTCAGCACCAAGAGCCCTCAGGACATCAACCTTCTCATTGCTCATCTTTTCAGGCATCACAATGATGCAGCGGTAGCCCTTCACTGCACCACATAACGCTAGCCCAATGCCTAAGGTGTGGGATAAAGTACATGGTAATCATCTTGCATGATTTTCAGTTGCAAAATGTGACAGTACTAACATTTGATCAAATTTACTCTAACCATCTGCTCTTTAACATACACATAAATGTGGACTATACATACATATGAGGCAAAGTGATCATATCTAATATTGATTCTCTTTCTTAATTCCTTTCTACAGTACCTGTGTTGCCAGATGTTGGTTCAATCAGCACCGAAACGCCAGGTGTGATGAGGCCCTTCCTCTCTGCATCCTCCACCATGCGAAGAGCGATGCGGTCTTTCACGCTTCCACCAGCATTGAAAAACTCGCATTTTGCATCTAGGGGGGAAATATGTAATGTGAGGTATAAAAAAAAACAAGCATCTGTTTTAAAAATTCACGTTTGTTGTGGCAAAATAAAAGATGAATTGGAAATAATCATACAAAATAGTGTAATTCAAAATAAAAATTTAAACTAGAGAAACAGAGAATATCTGTTTCTGTTAAATATTATATTTCCGAAGAAGAGGAAGACAAAAAGCTAAACATATTTCTTTATACTTACAAACATCGCACTTCAGGCCATAAGTTTTCGGTATGTTGTTTAGTTTAACAAGGGGCGTATTTCCAATGTGTGCCAAAATATTGTCGTGTGTTCTCAGGTTTTCATTCCTGTTGCAGAAAAGAATAAGAGAAAAAAAAATGAAAAGACATTCGTAGATATATGTCAGTTTGAAAGGAAATTCAGTATCTCAATATTTATTTTTTAATCTTATAAGTTTTATGCAATTATGCATACAGTGAACATATATTCTATCTTCTCTTTTGAATACAAATAAAATATTAAACATCAGTATCACTCCATGAAACATGAAGATATAAATTTAGTGCCTTGATAGAGGTACTCACCTTGCAAAGTGTTAACTGTTAAAAAATGTGTTGCATAATAATGCAAAGGGAAAGATAAGCAGCAACAGGAAAACTTCAATGGGTTTTCTACACACAACTACCTCATTTTGAAGATAAGAAAAAAAAGTCAGAAGAAGACCCAATAAAATAAATAAGAAAAATGAAAAAAGAAGAAAAAAAAGGATGAAAATTACTACCAAGATCACCCTACCCAGAACGAAGAAATCCAACGCTGGCATTCTGCAAGCCCTCCCTCTTATCCTTCCTTAGCTAGCACAATACTGACTTGAGAGAAATTCCCTCCTTCTCTTCGCCTCTGAGACAAGCTAAAGCCAAACTAATGACACAAGCTCTTCCCTCTCGCCCTAGCTGAGCTAACCTAGAGCTGGACTGAAGACAATTCCCACCCGCCTGACTATCCTTCTGTCCCCATTGAGTCAAACCAGAGCTGGACTCAAAAAAGCCAGAGCTGGACTCAAAAAAAGCCAGAGCTGGACTCAAAAAAGCCAGAGCTAGACTCAAAAAAGCCAGAGCTGGACTCAAAATAGCCAGAGCTGGACTCAAAAAAGCCAGAGCTGTTCTTTAAAAAGCCAGTGCTGGACTCAAAGGATAAGGTCCTCCCACATGAGATGAGTCAGTCCCCTCTAAACCAGGTCAACATGCTGCAAGTCCTCTTACCTGTTGTAGGTGTAATCCATGGCAGACATGGCGGAGGTTGGGGCTGCTGTAGTCTGTCGGAGAGAGAAAGAAAAAGAAAAAGAAATTAATAAAATGTTTATGCACGACACAATGCAGTATAAAAGGGAGAGAAGCAAAGGAGAGATTGATTTCTGAGTCAGATATTTGAATTGTATCAATGGGGGGGGGGGGGGGGGGGGAGCAGTGTTTGGCATTATTTCTTTCAATTAATTTCCTTAATTAAGCAATAGGTTTATATATATATATATATATATATATATATATATATATATATATATATATATAAGCTATTGTTTAATAATCATTAATC
>BOPN01000599.1:80353-87853 GCA_017312705.2 Penaeus japonicus
GGCTACTTGGGCACAAAAGCTGCTCCTCCCTCACCTCGAGGACTGCACACTGTCTCATCAATCAAGCGGTGGCTGTAAGAGTAACAGTTGGCGTTTTACTGTAACTTTACTGTAACATTAGTTCCTGACGTCTGGCGGGACACACGCGCGCCATGATTCACCCAGGACATCCGTAGGCCTCGCTCACCAATTTTGTATGACGGATAATCACCATGATTATGTCTTAAGCTTTAGGCTTACGTACGGAAGTATTTGGATCAGGAGTCCACACATTTTTATCTCTTTCTTTTGTCTCACGAAACAGTAAGATATCCGTCAGTTTCTTTGTCATAATCACAGCTGTAATTCCAAAAGACGAAAAAAAATATATGGAAACGAAAGAAAAAACAAACGGTAACAGTTTAACTCAATGGATAACAAGGAAAATGTTTTTAAAGCACATCACGTGAAGCAACTATATAACGCACGCTTTGTTAATAAACACGTAATTTCCTCACCTAACAAATAATGCACATGCTACTTAATATATGCTTGGGGGCGTTTACAATACACGTACATTCTATGCAAAGGTATCAACTGCAAGAATTTTCTTGATAATAAAGTCAACGATAATATCTCCTTGTATCATTTAACATATCATTTTCTTTCTCTTGTGTATCTATGCCCGACACGAGTTCATCTGACTTGTTTCAATGCATTACTTAATGTCACTATTGCATACGGGGTGCTTTGATCCATGCAACATACACTGAGCATAATTCAAGTTTTTAATTAGACTAACTTTTTATTTAGACTTCCTACCTACGATCAACATATCTATTTAAAATAATTTTAACGGCAACACTACTTTTCAAGAATCCGAAGACGCTACAGACTGGCCGCGCTACAATTTGGTGCAACTTTGCGAGACTTTGATGCAACCCAGCGTCGCTTCTACGCCTATAGCCTGAGCGCGAGCCAGCCTCGCAGCCACATTCCACCGGATCGCAAGAGTCCGCATGCCGAAGGAGCCTCTCTCCGCCTTTGCAACATACTACGCGAACAGCCAGTACCAACGACAGGTTGAGGCTCACTAGTCCGGAAATTGAAATATAAATTCTAAGTCTATTGGGTTAAACGAATATTCAGAAATTGTCCTATTCAGTGTTTAAGATCTGGTCCGGCTTTTGGGTGAAATATTACACCTTAAAAAGCTTACAATGAAAATCATGCACTTATCTATGGCCTGAAATTAAACCCGGAATAGACCTATAACTAACAACTTGGGGTTGTAGAATTCTAGAAGTACATAAAAAATGGATAGCTTCGTAGGAGACAGGTACCGCGGTAGGTATTTAGTGAAGCTTACGGTAAAGAAAAGAAAATAATGTATATACTGGACTGTATTACCGTTCCTAGTAAACCATACATGGTCATAAACGCATCTCGAGCTAAAATGACGTCTTGTGACACAAACTACCTGAACTGCGGAACAAGAACCTAGATCAGTAAAAATAAATCTGAAGTCGGACCAGTGAATGCCGGACTAGTGAGGCTCAAGCTGTAACTACCATCCATGAGACAAGCCAGGCCGGATTGCTAGAGTCCGCGGCGGATTCGCTCGCAGAGGGTCGAGCGAATCCACCGGGAAACTCCAATATCCACAAATCGGGCGATCGACTCGACACACTAAAAAAATCAGAGGTAAGCCTTGCGAGTCCGTAAGGGATGCCATTAGCAAATCTTAGAGACGTTTCTTCTTTATAATGCCTTCCCTTCTGGGCATAGCACAGGTAAATCAATGCCTAAAATACTCACACGAAAAAGGAGTCCATTACAGACACACACTGAACTCTATTTTTTTAGGTGCACACCATCATTTAGCGAAAGAGGAGACACCCTCACGACGCGCGCTGTGCACGACGAGCCTCGAGGAATGTACGGCACCCGGCCAAAGGGGCACGCCCTCCGCCGCGTACACTCGCCGAGCGTGCACAAGACCGCGTCACCGAGCCTGGTCAAGGCGCCAAAGGGATCCGTGAACGGGAAAACTTGACAACTACTGAGATTAATTAATTAGCAACTCGACCCCCTCCTCCTCCTCCTCTTCCTCCCATGAATCCCTGGGTATAAAAGATATGCTTAAACCCAGATCAACAAATGAGCAACGCCTTGCCGTTCAGGGAGCCCACGGCAGCCCGGGACCAGCTCTCGCTTGGGTTCGCGCAGCCTACAGCGGTCTACAGGAGAGAGACGGAAACGGCGCTGCTGGGGAGAGCCGAGGAATACACACCCTGAGATAGAGCAAAAGCGACACAAGGAGACGCCGAAGGATGCACCCGAGAGCCGCCATCAAGGGTTGCGCTCGGTCCCGCATCACCCGCACACACGTCAGCAAACTAGTCGCCACCTACCATGAGCACAACAACCACAGCCGTCAGGAAAACAACCATAGCCATCAGGAAAGCAACCGCACTGTGCGTCACGTCACTAAGGCCTAGCCAATGCAACCCAAACTTTTATACAACGAAGACTACGAGGACGATCCTTCGGCCGTTACAGCGCAAAGCATCGTCACGAAAAGATCCACTGCCACGCAACCACACACTCGAATGGTCATTTGATAGCACCGCGAGCGACGGGACGGATGGCGTATGCATACAGGTAGACCACGGGGCTTTCAGGTATCAATTGATATGAAGAAAACCCATTTTGCTTTTCGTTTTCCTTGGATTCTCCCCATGCCTGTGACCCACCAACGCACCCACTCACCCATCGACCTTGCTAAATTTAAATCGCGCAGTATTTCAGATCGGTCACCGTCGCCATCCAGTCTGGTGATTAACACAATTATAATAATCCGACAATAATAATATTATCATTATCACCGTTGTCATTATCATTGATTACTAGCATTATTACATTGCAGAAGAAAAAGGTAAACAAACAAATACAAATAAAACATGTGTAAAAAGGGGAAAAAATAAAATAAAATAACAGAAAGAAAATATAAGAAAACTAGAAGACCAAAAAATTTTGGAAGGAAAAAAGCAAAATGAACAGACAACAACAAGAAGGAATCTTTCACAAAAGCAACGAAAAACATAAAAGAGAGGAGTGGGAGCGAAGGGGGGAGGGGGAGTCAACGAGGAAGGGGGGGGTTGGGGGTGGGGGTGGGGGGCTCGTTTGAAGGATGCCTGCAGGATTGCGTGACCGACTCCCTAATCCCTGGCTCACGACAACACCTGTCAGAAGGTCGTGTCTCATTTCCCCCTTGTGCAACTACGCTAGCTTCCTTTCCTCGCTTTCCTCCTCCTCTTCCTCCCATTTCCCTTTCCCTTTCCTCATTCTCTCCCTTATTCTACTTTTCATTCCCATTCTTGTTGTTGTTCTCGTTCTCCTCCATGACCTCTAGCCCCCGCCCCCCTTTGCAACCCACCTCTCCTTTCCTTTCATCCTCCCCTCCATAGCTTGAGAGAAAGAGAGAGAGAGAAAGAGAGAGAAAGAGAGAGAGAGAGAGAGAGAGAGAGAGAGAGAGAGAGAGAGAGAGAGAGAGAGAGAGAGAGAGAGAGAGAGAGAGAGAGAGAGAGAGAGAGAGAGAGAGAGAGAGAGAGAGAGAGAGAGAGAGGGGAGGGGTAATCCAATGGACGTTTAAAGCTAAAAATAAACCAGCTGAATATATCTACCCCGCAGAAGGTTTACTTAAATACACATATAATAACAACATAAAAAAGAGTCCGACTCTAACAAAACAATTGTGTTAATTTGTCAAAAAAGAGAAAAGAAAGAAACAAACAAACAAAGAAGATATATATATATATATATATATATATATATATATATATATATATATATATATATATATACATATATATATCTGACGTCACGGGGGACATGACAGCCTGTGGTCCGAGAATCACGATATTTGCATAACTCACCTGAGAGAATCAGTGATAGGTATGGAGGGGAATTGAATTTTACGAGGGGAGGGGGGGGGAGTAGAAGAGAGGGCGGATGGGAGTGAGGGGGAGGGAGGGAGGAAAGGAGGGAGGGAGTCAGAAAAAGGAGAGAAGAGAGAAAGTGAAAGTGAGAAAGAGAGAGAGAGAGAGAGAGAGAGAGAGAGAGAGAGAGAGAGAGAGAGAGAGAGAGAGAGAGAGAGAGAGAGAGAGAGAGAGAGAGAGAGAGAAGAGAGAAGAGAGAAGAGAGAAGAGAGAAGAGAGAAGAGAGAAGAGAGAAGAGAGAAGAGAGAAGAGAGAAGAGAGAAGAGAAAAGAGAGAAAGAGAAAGAGAGAGAGAGAGAGAGAGAGAGGAAAGAGAGAGAGAGAGAGAGAGGAGGGAGGGAGGGAGGGAGAGAGAGAAGAAGAGAGGGAGAGAGAGAGAGAGAGAATGAAAAAGAGAGAGAGATAATTTCTTCCCTATTCTGACCTTTTCCCCAACCTTCCATCACAATTTCGCATCAAAACATCATTTCCATTCACCTTCCATTGCGTGTCTTTCGCGACTTTCCTAATCGAGGACGACTTTTGCCAAGGGAGTAAGGGTGAAGGAGGACGAGGGAGGAAGACGAGGAGGACGAGGAGGTGGAGGGGGTAGGGGGAAGGAGGGGGAGGAGGAAGAGGAGAAGAAAAAATAAAGAAAAAGGACGAGGAAGAGGAGGGAATGGTGAAGTAGGAAGAGGCGGGAAGACGAGAAGAACACGAAATATATAAAGGATAAATGAAGAATCCAAGAATAATAATAATAAAAAAAAACGTGATGGAAAAAATAGAGAGGGGGGATCATCCGCCCAAACACGCCATTATCCTATCGCATCCACCCTAACCCCCCCCCCCCTCCGCCTTCCCCGTAACTCAGACCCAAGCACCCCTTCCCCACCCCCACCTCCCCCAAGGTGATTATTCCCAGAAAGGCGAACAAGACGACCCTATGGCCTCCGCCCCGTCGCCGTGACGCATGACCTCGTCATGTCACGTGACCTGACATTACGCTCTGACCCTTCCATCGGGACGTGGTCAGGGAAGGGAAGGGAAGGGAAGGGAAGGGAAGGGAAGGGAAGGAGGAGGGAGGGGGGGGAGGAGGAGAGGAGGAGGAGGGAGGGAGGGAGGGAGGGAGGGTTGGAGGAGGAGGAGGAGGAGGAGGAGGAGGAGGAGAGAGAGTATACAAAGAAGGAAAATATGAGAACTTGTGAAAATTGAAAAAAAAAAAAAAAATCTGTGTATCACAAAATGACCGCTGAAGCTTGCGGAGGGTTCACAGAAGAGGAAATAAGGCTGCAACGTGCGAAAGCCTTGAGAAAATAAATGTAAACAAATTCGAATCTCTACTTTGCAACGAGTCAGTAAATTCAACAGCAAGAAAGAAAGTAACTGATATTTTGAAAATTGAAGAAAAAAACCCTTAAGAGGAAATGAGTAGTGGGGTTAAGCTTTATGACGAACGGAGTGGGGGCGGGGGGTGAGGAGGTCAAGTGTTGCAGGCAGGATCAATACGTTACATTGCACCAACAACCTGTGCTTTCATCACACTCGAGGGCCATCACGACCGCCTTAGATCATCGCCTCACAATAAGCCTCGAGCAAATCGCAAAGAAAATTGCTTGTATTTCTTTGCGATCGGTCACGGGTTCAAGCCAAGTCGTTGCGCTACTGTATTTACCAATCCGTTTTGCAACTTAAATTACAGGAGCAATACGATGAGACGTTTCTCTATAACTACATATCAGACTGATTTTTGAATTTTAGAACAGTGATTACTAGTCAGCAATTATGATAATTCCTTCTTTTTTAATTATCCTGTCTTATATATTTTAGAATTAGTTTCTCCTTTCTTCCCCCCCCCTCTCTCCCTCTCTCTCTCTCTCTCTCTCTCTCTCTCTCTCTCTCTCTCTCTCTCTCTCTCTCTCTCTCTCTCTCTCTCTCTCTCTCTCTCTCTCTCTCTTGCTATCTTGCTCTCTCTCTCTTGCTATCTTGCTCTCTCGCTCCCGTGCCTATTAACTCACTCACTCCCACTTACTCACTCTTATTCTCGCCCCTCTCCCTCGCTCTCCCCCTCCCTCCCTCCCTATGCCTCCCTCTCTCAAAGGACAAAATCACAGCAAAAGCAAGTATCAGTAGCGATCTCGTGACAATTCTTCCACTTAATTGACAGTTTCGCGGATTGACCGAAACAAAGATTACACTTAAATCTGGTTTCCAATAAAATCAGGCGGTCTTGATACGGTCCCGCTCTTTCTTCTCCCCTTAACTAGCAACAGGAAATAAATGTAAAACATATATAAAAAGATCAATAACCATATGTACACATATCATAAATGTGTATACATACTTGTATATGCATATTACATATATATAAATATTTTTATCACACACACACACACACACACACACACACACACACACATACACACACACACATATATATATATATATGAATCCCACCCAAAGTTTAGGCTTGAACCTTTATTTTCAAAAGGTACTTCACTCTCGGCGTGTGGGTCCGTAGACTTTTGTTTCCAAGTCTAAGGAATACAGCATGCAGGTTATACTTCCCAGTGACCATTCTACTGAAATAGCCACTCGTAAATTGCCTTTTGCATAAAATTAAATAATCCCAGAATATTAAGGGTAAATTACAAGCTTGAACGCTTTACCTAATAGTTCACAGAAACCTGTTATTAGTTAAATTGCACAGAGAGAGAGAGAGAGAGAGAGAGAGAGAGAGAGAGAGAGAGAGAGAGAGAGAGAGAGAGAGAGAGAGAGAGAGAGAGAGAGAGGAGAAAGAGGAGAGAGAGAGAGAGAGAGAGAGAGAGAGAGAGAGAGAGAGAGAGAGAGAGAGAGAGAGAGAGAGAGAGAGAGAGAGAGAGAGAGAGAAAAGAGAGAGAGAGAGAGAGAGAGAGAGAGAGAGAGAGAGAGAGAGAGAGAGAGAGAGAGAGAGAGAGAGAGAGAGAGAGAGAGAGAGAGAGAGAGAGAGAGAGAGAGAGAGAGAGAGAGAGAGAAAGAGAGAGAGAAAGAGAGAGAGGTGGAGAAAGAGGGGGAGAGAGAGGAGGGAGGCAGAGGAAGGGAGGGATGGAGGGGGGAGCGAGAGAGAGAGCGAGAGAGCGAGAGAGCGAGAGAGAGAGAAAGGATGAAGAGGGAGGGAGGGAGGGAGGGAGGGGGAGGGAGAGGGAGAGGGAGAGGGAGAGGGAGAGGGAGAGGGAGAGGGAGAGGGAGAGGGAGAGGGAGAGGGAGAGGGAGAGGGAGAGGGAGAGGGAGAGGGAGAGGGAGAGGGAGAGAGAGATAGAGATAGAGATAGAGATAGAGATAGAGATAGAGATAGATAGATAGAGAGAGAGAGAGAGAGAGAGAGAGAGAGAGAGAGAGAGAGAAATATAAATCCCACAAAGAGAAAAACCTGGAGCCATGCATTCTCTCCATAATCAAATATCATAGACCCCTAATCATATCAACCATCTGTAATATATCCCCAGCCTTCTCCCGTGGCAGACCAAGCCTGATTTAGTGCAGAACATATATCGTGTTTAAAG
>BOPN01000599.1:92853-97853 GCA_017312705.2 Penaeus japonicus
AGAGAGAGAGAGAGAGAGAGAGAGAGAGAGAGAGAGAGAGAGAGAGAGAGAGAGAGAGAGAGAGAGAGAGAGAGAGAGAGAGAGAGAGAGAGACAGACGGAAGGTGAGAAAGAAAGATAAAAAAAGCCTCTATATAAAAAATAAAAAAAATCTGATGAATATTCTAAAAAAAATCACACGCTTCCAGCTTCTCCTCCGCCATCAACAGCATGTAAATGTCTTGGCAACACGTTACGTATGTTTGTTTGGTTGTTTGTTTGATTGATGCTTGCCTGCTTGCTTGTGTGTGTGTGTGTGTGTGTGTGTGTGTGTGTGTGTGTGTGTGTGTGTGTGTGTGTGTGTGTGTGTGTGTGTGTGTGTGTGTGTGTGTGTGTGTGTGTGTGTGTGTGTGTGTGTGTGTGTGTGTGTGTGTGTGTGTGTGTGTGTGTGTGTGTGTGTGTGTGTGTGTGTGTGTGTGTGTATGTGTATGTGTATGTGTATGTGTATGTGTATGTGTATGTGTATGTGTGTGTGCGTGTGCGCGCGCGCGCATGTCTGTCTGTCTGAACATGTACAATATTACGCGTTGAGGCTGCAGTGTGTGGACCGGCCGCCGACAGTGGCTTATCAGAGGCAATGGCAATCATCCAGTTTAAACCTGCAACTTCATCTTAATTAAAACTGAACAGCAAATGTGCGCCGTCACGTGAGGCCAAGAATAAGTCAATGTTTGTAACAATGTCGAGTTTCAAAAGACAGAGGAAGTCAAAGAGTAAAGAGGAGAAAGAGAGAAAGAGAGAGAGAGAGAGAGAGAGAGAGAGAGAGAGAGAGAGAGAGAGAGAGAGAGAGAGAGAGAGAGAGAGAGAGAGAGAGAGAGAGAAAACGAAAGAAAGACAGAAGAAAAAATAAAAAGAGAGAGCGAGAAAAGGAGAGACAGAGAGAAAGAAAAAGAAGCCAATGCAATCAAGTCCAAAATCTAGATCACAATTTTCGGGCCAAAATGCGGGCCCAAGTTCGCCCCGCCCCCGAGATGAGCGGAGAGCATGAAACCGAAAGAAAGAAAAAGGGGTAGCGGGGAACACAATACGTTTTCGCTGATCCTGACGTTTACGGCTGACAAGGCAGGGGGAACTATGACAAAGTGAGCCAAAAATCCTACCTTATGGAGCCTGCAACACGTCAACTACTCCCTTATAGTTCCTGGCTTCACTAAGTCTGATCAAATTTTGAAAACGGCCGCTTAAAAAAATCACAGACAAGGTGTTTGCACTGTAAGCAACACAAGCTTATAATCTAGAACATGAAAATGCTTTCACTAAGATGTAAAATGTAAAAAGGACGACCCATATATTCCACCTCGAAAAAAACTATTAAAAAAACACGTAGATTAGCACTGAACCTACAATTATTTCTGCAGGACAAACACTAAAGGCCCGCAACTAACTCTCGGCCCGGTCCATGGCGCCGAGCAGGGCAAAGGGTCGTCACAGGAAACGCCTCTGGACAAGGGCGGGCATCTGCGAGGGCGATGATGCCCCCGCGGTGCCACGACCCTGACAAGCCACTCACTTCAAGACCTTCCATGGCCGGGAGTGCCACAGAGCCAGAGTGGAGGTGGGACAGAACTAGAAGGTGGTGTGTGAACTACGCTAAGGACTGGTAGTGGTGGTGATGGAGGGAGAACAGTCTGCTAAAAGCCACTGCTGCGTCGTGTCGGTAGTGGCCACAGCAGGCGCGTTCTCGGGCCGGCGTGCGTCCCCTCGGAGGCCAGGCAGCCGCGTCTCGGCGGGGAGCTGAGGAGTGCGAGTGAGAGGGAGGCCGGTGCTAGTGGCGGTGCTGCCGCTGCTGCTGAGTGGACAGTTGGCGGTGTACGTACGGCGTGTTTGTGGGCGAGGACCTTGTCCAGCCACCAGCGCGACGCGCGGAAGTCCCCCCGGCCGCTGCGGACGAACGTCGGGCTATCCTCGCTCCGGTAACTACCGTTCGGACTACTACTGCTACCAAAGCTGCCCACGAGGCTGCTTCGACTGCTGCTCCTCACGCCTACGTCGGGTATGTGAGAGGTCATGACCTTCTCTCCCACGCCCAGCCGCTGCCGTTCCCGACCCTTCCCGCACCGCTACTGCCGGTCTGCTGCCACCCGACCTGCCTTCCAGCGCCAGGGAAGGAGGTCACGCGACCGCTCATTCGCTCCGCCAGTCAGAGAGCGCCGCCCCGCCCCCTCCCCCCCCCTCCCCACCCTTTCCCCGTCTTGCTTACTCGCCACCAGAGGAGAGTGATACTTGCTTCTGCCATACAAGCCGTGCCGTTTCTCACTTCTTCCTCCCTTGACGGGCGCAGTGCCATTCTGCCCTCGGCCTCTCCCTGCAGCGCCACCTAACGAGTGCCATATCCCGCCCTTCGCAGAGCCTTCGCCCGAGGACACCGCAAGGGGGCTGAAGATCGCCCACGGCACCTTCCGCTCTGCTGCCGAGGCGTCTCCCCTAGACCCGCTACCTGATCGGACAGCCCGCACGCGATGGCAATTTCGGTTCGATGATCATGTGGAAACAGATTGGCAGGTGGAGGTGGAGGAGGTGGAGGAGATGGAGGAGATGGAGGAGGTGGAGGTGGAGGAGGAGATGGAGGAGGTGGAGGGGGAGATGGAGATGGAGATGGAGATGGAGATGGAGATGGAGATGGAGGTGGAGGTGGAGGAGGTAGAGGGGGAGATGGAGGAGGTGGAGGGGATAGAGGTGAAGGGGATGGAGGAGGAGGGGATAGAAAGGATGGAGGTGGTGGTGGTGGTGGAGAAAGTGGAAGAGGAAGAGGAGGAGATGGAGGAAGAGGAGGAGGAGAAGGAGGAAGAGGAAGAGGAGATAGAGGAGGTGGAGGAGGTAGTGGGGATGAAGAGGGTGGAGGGGATGGATGGGATGGAGAGGGTGGAGAGGAAGAGGAGGAGGAGGAGGTGGAGAGTAAGAAGAAAGCTGAAAGGGGAGGTGGAGGAAGAAGAAAGAACCAGGGGATAGACGATTGAAAACAAAATCCGATTACAAAAAGATAAGACATATAAGAAAGACGAGAGAGAGAGAGAGAGAGAGAGAGAGAGAGAGAGAGAGAGAGAGAGAGAGAGAGAGAGAGAGAGAGAGAGAGAGAGAGAGAGAGAGAGAGAGAGAGAGAGAGAGAAAGAGAGAGAGAGAGACTTGCCTCTGTGCGTCCGGTTGTGTCAAGTGTGCTCTCACTCTGTCACATATGACAGTCACTCTGCTCTCGCTTTGTCATGGAAGAGTCACAGTAATCCTACATATGTGGTGAGGGAGTATGTTTTTTTTCCACACGTATGAGGCGGAGAAAGGGAGTGAATTATTTACATGTTTGTTTTTTATGTGTTTTCACATTTTGGAATTGTATTGCACATGGATATTGCATGTCATGGATCATGCACAAGTTGATAGATGGATATTGTTATAGAGGAATACAAATACATATGATAATAAACAGACCACATAGATATAAGATATACCCGCACAAAACTTGAAGAGGAAGAGAGAGAGAGAGAGAGAGAGAGAGAGAGAGAGAGAGAGAGAGAGAGAGAGAGAGAGAGAGAGAGAGAGAGAGAGAGAGAGAGAGAGAGAGAGAGAGAGAGAGAGAGCGAGAGAGAGAGTTGGTAGAAGAAACGAAAAGAAAATCAACACTTCCGCTCACGCACCACTACTCTCTGGCCCACGAGAGCACAACCGACCAATAATTAGCCACAATTTCGGCCCTCGAAAACACTCCATTAAAATCGCACCTAACAGATAATAATTCTAAAAAAACGACACACACAAGACTCTAAAATAAATAATCTTAATTTCCAGTGCAAACACGAACACAATAACCAGATGTCTTCACTGTCAATCACGGCCGATAATTTCGCTTAAAAAGAAACCAGAAACCTGCATTCAAAAGATTGATATGTTGAAATCATCTATGGCAAGCGCACGCAAACGTGTCTTGCGTGAGTGGGCGCACGACGCTTTTGTGTTCGTCTGCCTGCGCGCCCGTGACGTCCACGGGGTCCTCGACTTTCAAGCAATGTGCAATTAACGTCAAACGGTGCTCTCGCTCTTTCTCTTTGATTTTCTATCTCCTTATCTCCTTCTCTCCTTCTCTCGTTTGTTCTCTCTGTCTCTTTCTTGCTTTCTCACGCTCTTCTTTCTTCTCTCTCACTCTCTTCTCTCTTCTGTCTTTTCTCCTACCTCTATCTCTTATCTCTCTCTCTTCTCTCTCTCTCTCTCTCTCTCTCTCTCTCTCTCTCTCTCTCTCTCTCTCTCTCTCATATCTGTATGGCTATTACGGGATAATCAGCTTATAAGCTCCATCTTGTTCTTTCGTAATTGCAAGACGCCCCAGATAAGAGTTCCCGTGCTTTGTTCTTCCTTTGTTATTCGAAAAGAAGCCCCATCTACATCTCTAAGCCCCCCCCCCCCCACCCGCCCCCCTTTCTGTCTTCTCATTGTCCTCCTTTTTCAAATTCAATCTTCTTTGCATTCCGAATATTTAATTTTGTTATCTATTGGATGAAATAAGTTGAATAACTAATACATACATGCATACATTAATACATACATAGCGTACCGTCCCCTGCACACACAGATAAATATGAAAGACGGATATCTCATTAAGAAAAAGAAAAAAAAAAAAAGACATGAACCCAACTTCCATCAACCTAATTAACATTTACACAATTAGCATAATAACTAACCCCCCTCCCCCCGAAAAAAAGGTTCATCGATCCCAAAATTAAGGCTTTGGGGAATTCTCAAAGGCCCATTCGCAAAACCCACTCTTATCATTACGGGATTAAGGGAACCACGAGGGAAGAGTGACCTTCGTCGGATCGCTGAGGCACAAACGGGGAATGTGGCTTAGGCGATGCAACAACAACAGAAGAGGAGGCCAGTGAAATGGGTTCCTTTGGTGGAAACGCTTGGCAGGGGGAGGAAGGGGTAGGTAGAGGGTTGGCAGAGGAAAGGTGGCGTTGGCAGGGGATAGGCGCG
>BOPN01000599.1:107853-115353 GCA_017312705.2 Penaeus japonicus
CACACACACACACACACACACACACATACATACATACATATATATATATATATATATATATATATATATATATATATAGTCAGGTACACACACACTAGGGAGGTGCAAGTGAGGAAGCTACTAATCTTAAGAAATATACAATAAGTATTGCTTAATGTATAATGATATAGGAATATCATAATCATTATAAATACAATGCAACCGGTATCTCTATCCAGTCCTGTTCACATACAGACAAACACAGACACAAAAAAACTACGGGCCATGCGCCGACATTCACATTCACCTGAGCTACGCAAAAACATTTTCAGGCCCCCCCCCCCCCCTCCTTCACCTCAACCCCAGCCTCTTTCTCCCCTACTATAGAGTGAAGACCTTTCTAGCTTCAATCTCTCCCTTCTCCCCTCTCTCCTTCCCTCTCCCATCCCTCCCCCGTCTTCGCATCCCCTCCTCCCCATCCCTCCCCCTCTCCCCATCTCTCCCCCTCTCCCAATCCCTCACCCTTTCCCGATCCCTCCCCCTCTCTCCCCATCCCTCCCCCTCTCTCCCCATCCCTCCCCACTCTCCTCATCCCTCCCCTCCCCTCCCCCACCCACTCCCCTCCCCCTCCCATCCCTTCCTCTTCTACTGCTGTCCATTACGTAACTTGCAAATCATACGCTTCGGGGCAAGAGGGTAGCGAGTACAACTTCAGCGAGGAGGGGGGTGGGGTGGGGTTTGGTGGGGTGGGGAGGTGTGAGAGGAACGACGGCCTTGTTTTTTTTAAGATTTCTGATTAAATCCAGTTTTGTTTTGTTTTTGTTAATAGGTTTTTTCTATATAGTGACAATTTCCCTTGAGCTCTTGTGAAGAGAAATAAAATAAAGGATGGAAAAGGACAAATATTTAACATAGGAGGGAAAAAATGCAAGGAACACAAGAAGAAAATTGAAAGAAAAAAAATGCATGAAAAGAGGAACAAGAAGAACAAGAGAAAGGAAAAAAAGAAGAAAGAAGACGAAGAAGAAGAGAATGTAGAAGAACAACAAGAAAAAGAAGAACAAGAAGAACGCAAGAATAAGAGCAAGAATAAGAAGGGGAAGAAGATGAAATAAGAGCAGGAACAAGAACACGAAGAAAAAAGACAAGATATAGAGGCACAAATGCAGACGAAAATAAACCCAATAAGGATAAAAATATATATATATATATATATACATATATATATATATATATATATATATATATATATATATATATAAACACCAAAAAATGCGAAAAGAAAAATGAGAAAATGACAAGAAGTAGACCAATAACAAGATATATATATATATATATATATATATATATATATATATATATATATATATATATATATATATATATATACATAAAGAGGCCAAATAAGAATGAAAAGAAACAACAAAGAAAAATGAAAGAACAAGAAAAACAGAAAAGTAAAAAAAGATAATCGAAACAAAAAAATCAAACATCTAGACCAAAAAGCAAATCAAGAGTCCTGAGCCAAGAAGGACACCAGGGGACCCCACCACGTACCCCACACACACAGGCCGCCGCGGACGCTAGCAGGCCCGACCTCCTTCCTGATTAGCGATGCAAAACGCGACGTCTTGCCGCAGTTGCTATGCCGGGGTCGACCGCCGCTTTTCCCTTCGATCTGTCCTTTCGATTATTAATTCTACTTCATTAGGGGGGGAGGGGGGTCGTGATAACAGGGGGGGGGAGGAGGAGGATTGGTGTGGATATGTTGATAGTTAGGGAGGATAGTTGGTGAGGGGTGAGGATAGATAGTGAGGGAGTGAGGATAGCTAGTGTGGGAGTGAGGATAGTTTGTGAGGGAGTGAGGACAGATAGTGAGGGAGTGAGGACAGCTAGTGTTGGAGTAAGAATAGTTGGTGAGGGAGTGAGGATAGATAGTGAGGGAGTGAGGATAGATAGTGAGGGAGTGAGGATAGCTAATGAGGGAGTGATGATAGCTAATGCGGGAGTGAGGATAGCTAGTGAGGGAGTGAGGATAATTAGTGTAGGTATGAGGGTAACGAGTGTGGAAATGAGGAAAATAAGTGAAGAGTTACGTGTTGCAAGTTCGGCTGCAGGATCATCACTCATGTTTAGCTCTATCGATGCGACTTCCAGGCAATGTCCAATCGCAACTTCAAGTCACAGAAAATATTTCCAATCTTTCAGATTTCCACTTCACTAACGGAGAGGGAGAGGGAGAGGGAGGGAGGGAGGGAGGGAGGGAGGGAGGGAGGGAGGGAGAGAGAGAGAGAGAGAGAGAGAGAGAGAGAGAGAGAGAGAGAGAGAGAGAGAGAGAGAGAGAGAGAGAGAGAGAGAGAGAGAGTGAATCGGCAACAAACCTTATCTATTCACTTAATTAGTCAAGACACCCTCCCAGTAACCATCGCCAGAAAAGAAAAGAAAAAGAAAAAAAAAATCTTAATCACCAACGGGGTAATCACAAAAAGATTAAGCTATCAAACGCGATGTGGGTCAAGACCTTCCTGACGGGGGGGCTGACGGGGATCTGACGGCGGCTGACAATGACGTAATGAGGAAGAGAACGCAGCCAAAAGTAGCGACCCTCCAGCCCTCTTCTTGGGGACACCTGACACCCCGTCGCCAGGATTAAGTGTATGTAAATAAACTAGATTTTACTCGTACATATGTGCATATAGTTTGTATACGTTAGCGATTTGTGTTTATATGTATTTGCAGCAGGAGACAGAGAGACATGTTGATTTTAAAGATATTTAGATAGATAGAAAGATAGATAGATAGATAGATAGACAGACAGACAGACAAACAGAGAGAGAGAGATAGAGAGAGAGAGAGAGAGAGAGAGAGAGAGAGAGAGAGAGAGAGAGAGAGAGAGAGAGAGAGAGAGAGAGAGAGAGAGAGACAGAGACAGAGAGAGAGATTAAAAAACGCCTTATAATGACACACTGTGCCCACACACACGCATGTAATACCCAGGATAACAGTACCCCTACATTGACATTACGCCATACCTTCGTGACGTAATCTGATTATTACATACCGAACGATCTCTCCCCCCCCCTCTCCCTCCCCTCCATCTCCCATCTCCCGCATCCCCCTAACCCCCACGGAACTAGCGATAACCAGAAGTAATAGAACTGGCGATAACCAGTAGCATGACTGACCGGACCACTTCGAGGCTACTGCGTCACCTTACCTTTCTTGGCTCCTTCACCTCCCCCCCCCCTCCCCCATATCCCCCCTACAACAACACACTCTACCCTTCACCATTCCCTTCCTACCCTGCCCCCTGCCCCTTGCCCCTCCCTCTACTCTTACATCATCACCACAGACGTCGCTGTGACTCCCCCCCCCCTTCCCACACTCACCCTCCTACCCCCACTTCATCGACAGACTAAAAAACGGTTACAAAAAAAAAAAAACGAAAAAAAAAAAAACGGTGAGAACAGAAACATTCCAACAAAAACACACAAAAAAGAGAGGAAAAAAACGGAATCAAAAATCCTAATAATACGTTGTGGATTACGAGATCCTGATCACCAGCTAGCATGCAACCACCTGCCTGCCCCCCCCCCCCCCCCCCTCGAACGTAATCCCCACACACTGCCATAATTGAGAGCCGCCAACGCTTCTTCGGGTCGTCATGGCACACACAAAGGGACGGCGCATGGCAAGTGACTGATTGCTTACTGTTATCATTAACATTGGATTATAATTATTTTTGGTTTTACTGTTATTGCAACATTTTCAGTCTCGCTTGAAATTAATCAGAATGACAAGAGCGATAATAGCAATAATAATGGTTTTATCAATAGTATAATACTGATAAAAATAATCAGAATAATCCTAGTGCCAATAACATAATTATTATAATCATCATCAATACTACCGTTATCAGCATTACTAATACTATTATCATAATCATCATCATTATCACCATTAACATGCGTAATAGTCAATCAACCAAACTGTATATTGATAACAGCTGCCATCATCACAACAATTACGACCACAACACAAAACTCCAACACCACAAAAACGCCTTTTTAGCCAAGCCAACAAGTGCAACAGAAAAGAGACAATAATCGAATAATCAAATCACAATAAAACGGAACTCCATTCCTATAGTACTCCAGTTGAGCCCAGGACGCCGAGGGGGACAGACGCTCGGGCGCTCCGGACTCTCATGGGACAACCAGGCATGACGAGGAAGTTTTCGCTGGAGGGGAGGGAGGAGGAGGAGTGGGGAAGAGAGAGGGAGAGGGGAGGAGAAGAGAGATGGAAAAGGGAGGAGGTGGGGGAGATGAGAAAGATGTGGGAGGAGGAGGAAGGGGATTGAGAACGCAGGAGGGGGAGGGGGGAGAATAAAAAGAGAAAAGGGAGGAGGAGGTGGATGTACGGGGAAGGGAGGGAGGTAGAGAGGGGGCGGTCGAGGGGAAGGGGAGAGGTGGAATGATGGAAGGGAAGGGAGGGAGTGGTAGAGGGGAAGGGGGGGAATGGAAGAGGGTGGGGGAGAAGAGAAAGAGTGGTGGAAAGGAAAAGGTGAGAGTGGTGAAGAGGAAGGGGGGAGTGGTGGAGAGGAAGGGGGAGGGGTGGAGAGGAAGGGGGAGAAAATGGTGGAGAGGAAGGGGAGTGGTGGAGGGAAAGTGAGTTAGTGTTGGAGGCGAAGGGTGAAAGTGTTGATGGGAAGAGGAGGAGGATGACGGAGGTGAAGAGGAGGGAGAAGTGATGGAGGGGGAAGACGAACTTATGAGGAAGAGAGAGGGAGAGAGGGAGAGAGAGAGAGAGAGAGAGAGAGAGAGAGAGAGAGAGAGAGAGAGAGAGAGAGAGAGAGAGAGAGAGAGAGAGAGAGAGAGGGGGGGGGGGGCAACGGAGGAAAAGAATCAAGGAAACTCCCGCGCCTCTAATTGGCAACCGAAGAGCAAAACAATCAAGTAAGAGAAATACTCCGAGGGAAGTCTAAACAGACAGATAAAAGACTTGAAAACTAACAATCAATCATCAATAATATCAGACAAAAAAATTTAAAAATCATCACAATCATCGTTGATACTACTACTAAAACCACAATCAATAGCTAAAAACAGAAATCGGAAACACAATAATGGCTCCACCGCCACGTAGCCGCATTTGAGGCCTCGGTTCGCGTGCATATTTGGACCCGAGAATGCCTCAGATATGCCGGGATATTCACAGAAATTCAGAGTTCGTCACATTCCGCATTCCATTTTTTTTTTTTTTTTTTTTAACTTTGTATGACGTTGGCACTTCCAAAGGTACATTCAACGCGGGAGTACACTCAATGGGTAACAAAACACTAAGATAGCATCCCAAATATCTACCGCTTAAAGGAAAGTAACTCATCACTCACAGGCATTCGGGAAGTGGCTATGGCAACGCTAGTCTGCTCTTGGCTCCGCGTCCTCTGTCAGAGAGAGCCAAAATCAGCTGACGATTGTTTATAAGAAGGCACCCAGCACGGAGTTGGCGGTTCACAATATCGCCCGCTCGCCACAGACAGCACGGTCGAAGCGCCACGCGGACCTTTGTACACGAGATACAGTTTACCTGTCTCGTCTACCTACCCAGCCTCCTTGGGTTATCTCATTCGAATCTCAGTCAGAGGCCTACGGTCTGTTAGAGTTTGCGAGTAACTGGTAACCGCCACCACGTGACTGGCCGAGCGCCGTCGGGTGGGAGGAATGCGCTCCGCCAATGAGCGCTGGGGGTGCGGTCGTGCCAGCCAATCGCAACGGAGAGATGTGTTGTTATCGTCTCCGCTGAAACGCCGTGGAAGTGGGAAACTGTTACTACGGAGCTTTAACTCACGTCATGGAAAAGTTCCACCGCTCAGAGAAGATCGAGTGGACACTTCCCGCTCTATTTGTCATTAATCCCTTGTTCCCATCATTACTAAGTGAACTGAACATCAGAAAAGCGGGAAAAAGTCGAACAAGTGAGCGTAGCAGGCGAGCTACATGGGTGGCTGTCACCAGCGTTTACAATTGATAAGACAAAAAAATGTGGCTTCCCATAATCCTTGATAAGATTTGAGAATCCTCCTCTTTATCGTATTAAAGTGTAACGAATGGGATCTCCCTTTAAACCGCTTAGAAAAACAGGTGGCTTTTGTGTCCCATCGACTTGCTAGCATCGCTCTACCTCTGTAGCTTACTCTGTTTCTCGCTCTTTCACTCTCATTTTCCCTCCCTTTATCTCTGTGTGCCCTTTCTCTCCCCCTGTCCTCTTTACTCATTCGCTGCCTCTCTCTTACTCACTTACTCTTTCGCTGTTTTTTTTAATTCTTTCCAACTCCCTCCATCTTTTCCTCATCTTCACTTTCCTATTCATCTTTCCCTCCCTTCCCCTCTCTCCTTTTCTCTCATCCCCCGCTCTATATGTTTCACTCACTACTAGCCTCACTTTCTCACTCCTTTTTTTCCTCTTTTTCTCTACTTGTTCTCATCCTTCTTTTGTGTTCTCTCTCCTATTTTTGCTCGCCTGTCTGCCTCCATATTTTCTTGGACCCCCTTACCCCCGCGACCTAAACTGTACAAGGAAAACAAAAACAAAGAACAAATATCCTTTTGTTGGCACTCTCGGCCTACACGTGTTCCTGACACAGCTGTTTCTGATTCAAACTCAGTGCCACATGTGCTCCCCATGCCACAGCTGAACACCTGTACCGAGTGTGAAGTATTTCAACAAATCCCGCTCTTTCTACAATTCTTTCTCACGTTGTGTATTTCCAATACTTCGGGCGGCGAGAACATAGTGCCAAATCTCCCTCGACAGAGCTTTGGCTTGGCCCGCGCCCGTACGCTGTCTTGGCATGCCAGCCCCGTGACATGCCAGCCCCGTGACACAAACAGCCGTTGGTCTCCTGATGCCGCCGTCACGAAGGACTCCTTCGCGCAAGAGAGTCGACCTCTCGCCCCTCACCTTACCTCCATTGCTTTCCTGATCCGCTTCTCCCCTCGCCGCCCACGCTCTCAACTGGCTCGAGTTGCACCGGGGCCCTCGCCTTTGCTTTCCCCTCGCTGCCTCCCACCGCTCACCGCCCCCTCCTCCTCTTCCTCCTCATTCTCATTCTCCGTTTCTTCCTCGTCTTTCTTCACCTTTTTCTTTCTCTTCATCTTCTTCACTTCCTTATCTTTTTCTCGCCTTTGCCACCCTCCTTTTTTATTTTTTAGTTTTCATTATTTCTTTCTTCCTTCCTATCTCCTCCTTTCTCTCCTACTTCTTCAATCCCTTATTACTCTCCTCTTCTCTTCCTTCTCCTTTCCTCCCACTCCCCTTCTCAAGTTACACTTCCCCCTCCACCTCCCCTAATAATCTCCTCCATCCCCCCCCCCCTTTGCCTTTCCCCCTCTACCTTCCTTTACGATCTCCTCCAGCCCCTCCTCCTCTCCTTACCCTTCCCTCCCCCTCCACCTACCTTCACAATGACCTCCCCCCATGCCCTTCCGCCTCCTTCCACCCCCTCCCCTGGACCTCTAA
>BOPN01000599.1:120353-122853 GCA_017312705.2 Penaeus japonicus
AGTATATTATTGCATCTACTATTTTTTTAAGTCACTATTTCCAAGTATCTAAACATGAATATTTATGATAATAGTAAGTGATAGTTATGATAACTGTAACTTATGATTAGGATAATAGTAAGTTTTTATTATGATAACAGTAAGTAATGATAATTATAACCCTGATAATGTTTTTATCTATTGCTATCTAATTGGCAGGATATGAAAATTCTTATTGAATGTCACTTCACTGAAAAGTGAATGGTCTTGTTATCTTGTAATTATAACTGTCATGTCATTGTGACTGGTTCTTGTGTCAGTGAAACTTTGAAAGGTGACAGTTCAAGTCAGCAAATTCTTATAAATCATTTTGATTATGATACTAAGGCAAAAGGTAATGGATAGTGTGTACTGAATGATTATAACAGATTGTGATTACTCCCATGTTTATATGTCTTTTTGGTGTCATCTGCTATAATGCTGATAGGCATTTAATTGATAGATAGTGTAGACACAAAGCTTAGTCACATGTATTTTGTACTTTTATAGATCAATTGACAAGGCTTTCTCTAACAGAGCTTGTGTAAATGGGTTTGATTTTCAGTTTTGTCTTATAAAAGAGCTTTTTATAGCCTGAATTCCCAGATAGCCTTTCAACATACTGGCCTATGAAAGATAACTAACAAAATTCAATATGGGATATCACCATGATGCCTTGCACAAACAATGCTAATGGGTAAAAGGATTGACTAACATCCATTTCTTTGTATACAGCACACCAACATTTTCGTTTCAAAGACTTAGTTTCAATTCTTTATCCACCATTGTTTTCACAGTTTTTCACAGTTTCATGGTATTGTCTGGTATCATTTTTTGCCTTTCAGTTCACTGCCCATGGTTGGACATATACCAGTTTCTTTGCAAACTTATTCAACTACATTGATAAAAAAATGATAATCCAGTTTGATTCCCCTTTTTTATGGTGGCTGTATTGTATTCCATATTTATACATGCATTACTGTCTTTACGTTTATGTAATTAGATAAGCAAAATTGATTTAAGATAATGATAACATAATACTCAGTTCCTTGAACAGTAAAATTATGTTAACTTGACACCTAAATCCATGAGCTTTGTAGATCCCACCTCTCAATTTAGAATGATATCTTATCATCATATTCTAGGGAAAAAATCATTGAAGAGATATGAATAATGGACATTTCTCTCTTTTTAGTAGTATGATTGTTATTAACGTTACTATTATCTTATGGGGTCGGTGTCGAAAGATGTGTGTGTTTTCTATCAATTTCTGTACTTAGTATGGTATATGAGTCTTTTTTTGTTATAATAGCCCTGTGATACTAATTAGCAGTTAGTTACGTATACTTAAAGAACTTCAAGAATAAATAGGTTGTAATTTCAAGAAGAAGGAAAATTTGGAACAAAAGTGATCCCACCTTGTGAAAGATGCCTTTCATGGAAGAGTTAATCACTGCTATTGATTTTATTAGGTTTGGTCAGGAACTAGGAAACGTATTGTATATACACAACCTAGTACAAGTCCAAGATATGAGGGTGGATTATCCCTAATCTACAAATAATTTTTAATTGTGTTGAACCAAGAGTAGTCAGCATATTCATGAGAATATTGATTAGATGTGTTAGATTCATGTTACTGTAAATGCAGTGATGTGCAGGGAAGGGAAAGTAAATAAAACATGGGATACCATCACCATAAGCCTTCTATTATATTTGGACAAAAAAAAGGGAATACAGAAGTAGACTTGGAGGCAGTCAGCTGGTTCATGAATAATGTTTGATATCTTATTATGCCTTATTCCTGGGTATAAAGTATTTTAATCTACCACTTTTTTAACCCAGTGATGACGGTGTGTCACGCCGTGTGACACGGCAAAGTGCCTGATGACGGGGCGACACACCAGTGTGACGTTCCCAATGCAATATTGCATAGGCCCAGCGTAGGAGGTTTTCACTTCTCGCCGGGCCCGTCGGGATTGGGTTAACACTAGTTGCTAATGGGCACATTGTCACTAGTAATATAAAATAATAGAAATAAAAAAAGAGAGATAGAGGGATGTTTGTGAAAAATTTATGACATATGATTGCAAATAGGCAATATAAATCCAAGAAGTTAAGTCATTTAGTAGGAGGTAAAGTCACCCTTATGTAGTATTGTATTTAAAATGTGTCTACCAAGTTGACATTAGTTAGAAATGACTGAATGCTTTAGAAAGACAGACAAGGAGAGATAAATTCAGAGGAAATATCATAGGGTTACATTGGTCCTTTGTCTTAATAGATGTACACCCAGTAGCTAGATAATGTACAAGCACAGTTGTCCTATAAAATAAAAGATATGACCTTGGAAACTATAGGGAAAACAATGATATCTTAGTTGAGTTCAATCAATGCCCTACTAACATTTTAGCCCACTAACAACAGGAAGTTGATTGTTCCCAAGCCAAGTAATGCAGATTTTAGTATGACAGGGTCTTTCAGA
>BOPN01000599.1:130353-135353 GCA_017312705.2 Penaeus japonicus
CTTTATTGCTCTTTGTCCAGTTTAGTTTTGATTGTGCTCTTAGTATACGACAGACATCATTTTGATAAGAGGAGATTTTGTTCTTAGTTACATTTTTACAAAAGTGGTATCCTGTGTATTTCCCAGGCAGTTTTAGGTTAATTTTTGATGAATGAAAAAGCACCAAAAGTAAGATAGGGATATATTCAGGATGAAATACTCATTCCACAGGTAGAGTGTAATTGTTGTGTTCAGTCAGATTTGTTTTGTAAGCTTTCAATTTATATACTCATTAAGATTAGGAGTTGAGAATCATCTGTTTTGTGGAGTTTTATTACAACCTGATGGCAGTCAGTAACAGAGTTACTTTTTGAAACATCAATACTGTCAGGTGCAATATTTCTAATGGTATTGATTTGGCATCTTGTAGACATATCAAGATTTTCCCAACATAACCTAGCCTTTGTAGCCTTGTAACCATTCCTAGCTCGGCACTGCTCTCATCAGCCAAGTAGCAGTTAGGAACACAAGCTAGCTCACAAAACGGCCCTGTTGCTTGTAGCTAGTGTACTCTTCCCTTCAGGTGAGGCCAGGTTGCATTACTATAATAACAATGTAACAAGCTGTTTCCGTGCATTCTTAACCACACTCTTTCATTACCATGAAGTCTCCCATACGTTGTAGCATGGACTTAGAGGCCAGACCGTGTCAAGTGCCAACCAATATTTGGTGGAACGTTAGGTTAGTATGATAGTCTGGTGTAAACTATGATAAGCAAGTTCTCTGCTCTCTCCTTCTCTCTCAGCTCAGAGAACATAGATTTATCCCACGAGTAAAACCCTGCAGTTCCCTAATGTTAAGGGATTCTAAGGATTAGGCTTAAGAATAGGGCTTCAAACCCTCTCTGCACATTGTCATGAAATTTATGGCAAGGACACTTAGTGCCATTGTTGTTGTTGTTTTTTCCAGTTTGTCTTGAATTGGTCATGTATTGTTCCCTTGGCAGTTCTAGGTTATGAGTGGCAGTAGCTGTGTTCTCATCACTTTAATCATAGCTTATGTTAATTTCAAGAAGGTTGTTACCGGCTGAGTGTATGGTCAACATAACAGCAGCTACTTGATACTGCAGAAACATTTCATGGCATTAGATAGAAGTCACAGGAGCCAAGTTACACAGAAATCATGTTTATTAAAAAAAGAAAGAAAACTTTCATAGTCATTTTGGAGAAAGTTAAGGTTTAAGTGCACTTTGTTTTTACTGTTTCTAGCAATAGTAAGATCATTAGAAGGAGCCAATTTGGAAAAGGCTTAAAATAATAATAAAAGGAATTTTACTTTTTCTTTTTTTTTTCTTTTTCTTTACTTTTTTTTTTCTTTATTCCTTTTCTTATGTGTCATGCAAGATCTCTACAATATTTCTATAACAGTTCTGAAATACTGCCAAAGGGACAAGAGAAGTTATTGTTAAGGAAAAATATCTTTAAAACCACAGATATGAAAATGTGTATAATATTAAGATGTTTATATAAGTCCATGAAAATAAGATTAATTCACATTTAAGGTTACATTCATTAAGAAAGATTGATTATGGTCAACAATATGCCAAGGGAGAGAAGAAAAATATTATGAGTAATGTTGGAAAAATGATAATAACAGATATCACTTTATACTTTTGGAATTCATATTTTCATAGGAAGTTGTGATAATGTACTTATGGTATTTACATATTCTTCCATACTATTGATATTTTATGGCCTGTTACAAGCAAGATAACAGAATTTTACATTATGAACGGATCAAAGTGGATATATTTTTGTTCTTTTCATCATAACAAACATTCTTCCATAACCACAAGAAGAGTAATGAACCGGACAATCAGAATAACAGTACGCTTGGATGCGAAATGATTGTGAAATGGGTACTTCTTTCCACGTTGGCATTTAACTGTAAAGGGAAAACCATCTTGCAGAGGGAAATTCTGCATGGTGCAATGCCTTCATTCCTACCAATATGCATTTCTTACTGTCAATGATTATTAACGAGTCTCTTGAACGGAGGCTTTATCATTAAATTCATAATTTAACTATTTTGGTATTACAAGATGTGTTCAGAAGCAGACATAAAATGTCAAGCTGTATACTCAGTTTGTTAGGGGGTTATTCAGTGTTGTTCAGAGGAAAACTCTTTGCACAGAATTGCTCAATATTTCTTTGGGATTTGAAGGTTACAGGTTTTTTCTTGCCTTTATTTTGTAATCCCTTTTTTCGTTACTAATCTTTCATGCATTCCTATTTTTTTTATAATTCTGCAACAAATCTGAATATGGTCAGTCTTCTTGCATTGTAAGGCATTGTCCAGGTGCTTACACATGTATCTCAATGAAAATTATTTTATGGACATTTTTTTTTTTTTTTATACTCAACTATGACTGAGTATTAATAACATGCTATACTTGCTGAAGAAAAAAAAAACATTGTGTTGTACAAGAGTCTTGACGTTAATATTATAAAGGATGTTATTAACATTTTATGACTTTTCATTTGATTTGGTGGCAAATTTTAGTGTATCCAAAGAGGTAACATTGATGTTGAAAAAGCCCATTGAATGATGTATCTAAACAACAGATTTGTGTGCAGAGACACTTTATTACTGTCAGTGCAGATAGAGAGGTGTGATGGTTAGCAATGTTGTATTATGTTTGTATGGTGGCATGCCCTGGTATTCCTGTGTTGCAGTGGATGGCCTGAAGCATCAACATTAATACTGTGGTACTACTTCATGGTTGTTCCACTGATAGCATCCACAACCTGATTACTGTGTAATCAAAACTTTAATATGATCCAGATTTTATGGGGGGGGCTTCTGAAGCCATCTCCCTGTGCTTGTAGCACTGTTGAAATGAGGTAAGGTTTTGGTTTTCAGTAAATGTTGTACAAGAGCAGTAGCATTGAGTTGTGTGGTATGAGGGAAAGTGTTATGTTGTTCTGATCTCTTTCTTTTCCGTTGTTTTGGTGTGCCTGAATGTGGTGGAGTAAGGGGGATACCAAAGGCATTGGCTTTTGCAGGCGTAATGCCATTTAAGGAGCTCGTCTGGTTAAGAAGTATTAATTCATTGCTTTACTTGTACTTTGTTTTAGAGACAGTATTGTGAATTTAAAGTACTTTCATCTATTCCTTTTGTCTTCTTTGCAGGAATTGTAATTGTAAGACCCACTGTTTGCAGGACCAATGTCTCAAGATCAGATAATGTGTCTGTGATTTTTGCATTTGCTTTGGCGCCAGTTGTTGAAAGTTTGTAAGGTGTTGTTCCATCAGCACTTATTGGTGTTTCATTGCCAGTTTTAACAATTGCAAGCAAAATACCTCAGCATTTATATTTTCACAAAAATGTATGTGTTGTGTTGAATTACAGCATTTTCCTTGATTCAACTTTCATATACTGTGTTACATAAAGTCAGGACCAAAATTGACCACTTTCTTTATAAAGGTATTAAAGTACAGTCATCTTCAAAGGGAGCTGTATTATAGCAGTTGACTTTAAGACATACTTTTTTATCTTATTTATATACTCATTTTAACAGTAATATTGTGTTACTAGTATACTGTTCATTTCAAAACTGCTGTTACAATTTTTAATACTCATACTATACTCAAGGATTTCAGTAGCCACTCAGGAACCTACTTCACCCCCAGCTGGAACTCATCTGTGGCATTCTTCTGATATGTTCAGCATTCATTCATTTTTATATTTTGAAGGTAAAATCTCTTGGGAAATAAAAGGAAATATGATCATTCTCTGGATTGGCATTTGTTATTTCTTATTTCCTTGGTGATGTTTGTTTGGTTTCATATTATCTCAATCATAATGAGGTCCATGAAATCTTCCTTAGGTCATCCTTATCCCACAGATGGTTCTGTGGGCTGAAATGCCTCCTTATTGGCTTAGGTGTTAGGCTGCCTTATTTAAGCATAAGCATCAAGGTACTTATGACTCTTGGTGCTCTAACTCTACCAACTTCAAATAATAAAGAAAATATTAAATCTCTTTGGTCCTTTTTATATCCTTTTAAGATGATGTTTTACAGTATTATTTGTAGACGTGTAAAAAGTTCATGATCTGTGTGTGTGTGTGTGTGCGTGTGTGTGTGCGTGTGCGTGTGCGTGTGCGTGTGCGTGTGCGTGTGCATGTGCATGCGTGCGCGCGTGTGTGTGTGTGTGTGTGTGCATAAATGTGTGCGTGCGTGCCTGTGTTTCTGAGAAAGAGAGGAAAAAGTTCTATAACAACCACTCATTTCTTTCCCATGAACAATTTGATTTTTTTGTTAGTGAAGATCTTTCATGCTTCATCATCAACTTCATGCTGTTATCCTTCTGCAAACTCTTACTTAATATTTTATATACATGTTACCAACGGCTAAGAAACCAGCATGATGCTTAGTTATATAATGGTATATATTGGTATTTCCATAATCATTATTATTATCAGTACTACTTTTACTTCCACTTCTTTTGTCATGATTATGATGATATATGAATTGCAATAGTGATAGTGATGAAGATGATGCTAATAAAGATAACACTGATAATAATGATTGTGAAAAGTGAGGAATATTGATATTATTGCTAATAGCAGGATTTTGATTACCATGATAATAATAACAATGACAAAAACAATGATTGGTGTTACTTTGATAGTAATAATAATAAGGATAATAACAATAACAAGTATGATTACAACAATAATAGTCAAAATCCAAATAGGAATTATCGTGATTTAAAGATGATAATGATTATTATAACAATAATCATAATGATAACAGTTATGATGATGATAATGAAAACAAATTTAAATAAAACTGATGACAATAATATCATTATCCTTACATTAATCATTATTTAATAGTAATAATGGAAATTATAATAACAATAATAATTATAATGATAGTTATAACAGCAATGATAACAACAACAACAACAATAATATTATTATCATCAATATCATTGTTATTATCATTATTGTT
>BOPN01000599.1:175353-177853 GCA_017312705.2 Penaeus japonicus
AGAGAGAGAGAGAGAGAGAGAGAGAGAGAGAGAGAGAGAGAGAGAAAGAGGAAGAGGAAGAAGGTAAAAAAAAAGAAAATATAAAAGAGATGGAAAAGGGGAAAGCAGAAAGTGTTGAAAGAGTAGAAAAAGGGAAAGGCAGAAAAGGGAGAAAGCAGAAAGAGGTAAAAGAGGGGAAAGAAGAAATAAATGAAAGAGAAACTACTCTGCTGATAATAAACACAGAGAATGATGCTAATGACAATGAGAATAATAATACTGATTACAATACAAATATCATGATGATAATAGACATACAATAATAAGCATAATGGCAATAATAAGCATAACAACATCAATAAATAAAATAAAAACAATAAAGATGTCACTTGCAACAATAATGATGTCATACTTGATATAGATTATGACAAAAAAATAATAATCATAATAATCATAAATCCTCGCTCGCACCAAGATAAAAAGTCTCGCAACTATCGAGCGACACTCCAGAGATTCGGCGACATTGCAAGACCTGGACTTTTGTGCAACTGTCTCCCATATTCGGCGCGGGACAAGACACAACCGAAATTGCGTTTCCGGATTGCGTTTCCGGACTGCCACTCGATAGCAACAACAAGGCAACAACATCAACAACAATAATAATATTGACAATAATGATGATTATTCCACTAATAATAATCGTATTGCAATAAGGATACCAACAAAGACACAGACACGTAGCTAATTGAAACGGCAAAGTTAGATTTGATTAGAGAGAGAAAGAAAGAAAGAAAGAAAGAAAGAAAGAAAAAAAAAACGAAGTGGGGGGAAAGAGGCAATAGTCAAAAGGCTAAATGATTAAACGAAAACACACACACACATAAAAACAAAGATTATCATTACAGTCACAGACGGACACGAATATCACAGACACGCATACAAACACATATAATCCACTGCTTGCATGTGCGTGCGTGCGTGCGTATGTTACATCCCCTTTGCTATAACATTAGACAATGAAGTATGAACACGTGCAAGGGTAATAATTTTGCAATTGATTAGCAATGCTGATCGATGGGGTAAGGTGAGAGGGGGGGAGGGGGGGAGGGAAGGAGGGGTTGTGGTGGGGGGGGGGGTCAAGGGGTCAAGGGGGAGGAGGAGGAGGGAGAAGGGGAGTGAGGGAGATCAAGAAATTGATATGAAACCGTAAAATCAAAAACGTAAGTACATTACATATAAAAACGTTTTTTTCTCCCCCTTTTTTATTTTTGTTTGTTATTATCTTTATGGTTGTTGTTATCATTACTATTATCATTATCATCGTTTTTATTGTTATCATTATTGTTGCTTTTGTTACTATTGTTATTAGTATTAGCGTTATTATTATTATCATTATTATTAACTTCATTAATCCTTATTACCACTATTATCTTCCTAATATTAATATCATTATAATTATCATTTTCATTGTCATTATCATGTTACTGTAGATTGCGCTTTTATGGTCTTATTCTTAAACTCATTCACTCAGTTGCCGATTATTCAGTCATCCGGTCAGTCGCTCACTCCTTCAGTTGCAAAGTCATTCAGTTAGTCACTCAGTCCTTCAGTTACAAAGCCTTCCAGTCAGTCAGTCAGTCATTCAGATACAAAGTCATTCAGTCACTCAGTCCTTCAGTTAAAAAGACTTCCAGTCAGTCACTCAGTCATTCAGTTACAAAGTCATTCAGTCAGTCGCTCAGTCCTTCAGTTAAAAAGCCTTTCAGTCAGTCAATCCATCAGTTAAAAAGACTTCCAGTCAGTCACTGTCATTCAGTTACAAAGTTATCCAGTCAGTCACTCAGTTCTTCAGTAAAAAAAAAAAAAAAAATGCGTCCGTCATTCAGTCACATCAATATCTATTTTCAGTCACGCCGGATTCTTGCTTTTACGATCTCGTAGATGGATCAGATCTCTACTTTTATTTCTTTAGTTATCTTTCTTTCTCTCTTTTTATATTTCTCTTTTTTTCTAACTCTCTCTCTTTCTTTCTTTTTATCTTTCTCTCTTTCTTTCTTATTCATTTACTTCCTTCCTTGTATATTCATGTAAACATTCATCCATTCATGTATTTATTTATTTTATTATTATTATTTTTTTTACACATTATCATTTTTACGACAGAATACCATTATTGATTTCTCAGTCGTAAACGATTCTTGTCAAGGCATTACTAGTCAAGGCATTACTACACATAATAAGTTAGACGGATTGGCAGATAGGCTGATAGATGGATGGATAGTGGAGATTGAGAGGTAGAAAGCCAGTATAGATCGGCAGTGGAATGGACAAATAGACTGATAACTAAATAGATGTATTTACACATATTCTGACTGACAGAGAGAGACAAGCAGTTTGTTTGTGATTGAAAATGTATATATTTTTTACGCACACACACACACACACACACACACACGCACACACACACACGCACACACACACACACACACACACACACACACACACACACACACACACACAC
>BOPN01000599.1:182853-187853 GCA_017312705.2 Penaeus japonicus
ATAAACAGTGTGATAATAATGATAATGATAATAACGATGATAGTAATAATGATGATAATGATAATAACGATGATAGTAATAATGATGATAATGATAATAACGATGATAGTAATAATAATGATAATGATAATAACGATGATAGTAATAATGATGATAATGATAATAACGATGATAGTAATAATGATGATAATGATAATAACGATGATAGTAATAATAATGATAATGATAATAACGATGATAGTAATAATGATGATAATGATAATAACGATGATAGTAATAATGATGATAATGATAATAACGATGATAGTAATAATAATGATAATGATAATAACGATGATAGTAATAATAATGATAATGATAATAACGATGATAGTAATAATGATGATAATGATAATAACGATGATAGTAATAATGATGATAATGATAATAACGATGATAGTAATAATAATGATAATGATAATAACGATGATAGTAATAATAATGATAATGATAATAACGATGATAGTAATAATAATGATAATGATAAGAACGATGATAGTAATAATGATGATAATAATAATAACGATAACAATGATACTGATAATGAGCACAAGGAAGTCAGCATTATTATTAATAATAATAAGGATTAAAATGTATGGAGTGATAATAGTGATAAAAATTATAGAAATAAGAATAAGGATAAAAAGAAAAAAGAAAATAATAGCAATTATAAAAACGATGGTAATCGTTAAATTAATCATAATGAAAAATTAATAATGATTATAGCAACAACAACAACAACAATAACAATGAGGATAATGGTAATACTAATAGTAATAGCAATAATATTGATAACATTAGCAATTATAATTATAACAATGATAGTTAGAATAATAATGATAACAGTAATAATGACAGTAACAATAATAAGGATAATGATAGTAAAGACAATAATGATAATAATAGTAATAGTAATAATAACAATAATAACAACGATACTCATGATAATAACAAAATCCATAGCAACGAAACTAAAAACAATAATGATAATAACAATGCCATCAACAATACTAATAGACGTAATAGTAATAATATCAACTATAACAACAACAATAATAAGATCTGTTTTTTTTTTAGGCTGAGTTATCGTAACCCTTATGTGCCCTGGGCCTCGGCAGCGGTGACTGGAGTATGACTTGGAAATTTTCCTAACATCAACCGAGGTCCTGCTCGGAGACTCGAACGCGCGACCTCCTCACTGAGAGGCAAACACCGAGCTACCGAACCGAGGCAGCGGTGATAACAATTATAGTAATAATAATGATATAGAGTAGAATTCCTCGTATTTCTCAAGTTTCTTATTCAGATGATACCCTGGACATTTTTAGAATAATTAAAATTATAATGAAAGTATTTTGACCATTATAATCGGTTGTAGTTACGATGCCTTTCCCTTTGAAAATTACACAAAATTCGATCTATATAACTTTCAGGATTAAAATGAAAATAACGCATAAAGTACACGTTGGTCTCGTTGCAAATTAAACGCTACTGTTTCAGATTAAGAAATAAGAAGAAACGATAAATAAGTATGTTTATTAAGAAATCAATACATAAATCAATAAATGATAATAAAGGGATAGAAAAGGGGTGGGGGAGAGGGGGCGTGACGGCCGCGTCAGGTTAGCGTAAAAGTAGTATAGACTTACAGTTGTAATCATCAATAAAGTCAGTTATTTGTCTCGTCTTCGAATTAAGCTTGTTGTCGTATTTTGCGATTTTTCATTAAATGATCACAGTTTTGATATGCATAGATCTTTCTAATAGAGACTGTTGATCTGAGACTGATCTAATCTTAGTAATAACTTTTTTTTAATCAGGTCATATATATGTATACGTACATAATACATACATACACACACACACACACACACACACACACACACACACACACACACACATTTTGTTTCATATCTATAAAACCATCAAGTCATATATAATGCAAACCATTTTCAACCGAAACAGGCGTCCCTGGGGTTGCTCCTCGAACTTCCCACTTTAAGTAATCACTAACCCATTTTTCCAGGATGCTGAACCTTCGCTGGACGCGCGAGAGGAGGAGATGCAGCTTCCTCCCTCTTTCCGGTCTTTCCTCTTGATTCTCGCTTCCAGAGGAGAAACACAATCGCTTGCGTCAGTTTCTTGGTTAGTTTTGAGATGGAAATGTTTTTACGAAGTATCTGGTTCCTGTTTCGGCTCTAAGAAAAAAACTGTTGTTCTTGTTTCCGTTGCTTTTGAGACGGTAGTACGATTCCCGACTGTTGATTGCAATCGCATCACTTCGAGTCCTTTTTCATGATCAATTCACAAATATTTTCCCCTAATTACTATTTGTTGAATATGTTTTTTTTTCCCTATTTGGTCTTTCTTTTTAAAGAAAAAGTTCATTCAGTCAGGGTGTCATGCGACACACGTGTCACTGCCGCGTCACATTGCAACTCTCCGCACGTCACTCCAAGTCACTTGACTCACATCCTGCCACTCTATTCCGGCTAAAAATATAAAATCCTTTCAAGATGTTTCCAAAAATCTCGCGCGACAGAAGCAGCCGCTCCTCGACCTCGTGTTTCTTCGGCGGCGCCCGACTCGACCCGAGAAGCAAGACCCGGTCCCTCGCGCCCACAGACTGATCTTTGACTTTTCACAGTGACTGCACAGGTGAGTTTGACTGTTCAAGCTTTACCTGACCGCCACCGTCATGAACATTGCATGACCATCATGGCTCTTTAAAAGCCGCCATTTCTCGTGATGTCACAAAGTGGGTGCCTGGCGCGTAGTCAGAGTCGCGGCGATTTTTCATATTGATTCGGCCTTTTCGAAAAGCGGTTTCATCCTGAAGCCATCCATCTGAAGGATATTCAATACTAGGAATAATTGAACACAACATCATAACACCCATAGAAGATTTAAATTAAGGAATTCGCTGAAGACTTATCCTTAAAATTCGAAAAAGATCGAGCGCGAAAAACCTCGAAACATAGCCACCTTCAGCGCGACACTGGCACTGATCCGTGATTGGCTGGCGGTCGGAAGGGGGCAGTCACTTCTCCGCGGTGTCGTCTCCCGAAATTTATTCATTTTTTTTATATATCGACTTGATTTATGACCGGTCATATTGCTTTATCACTCCTGGTTAAGCGAGGTGTATAAAAAGAAAAAAAAGAAAGAAAGAAAGAAAAAAAACCGACGACGAAGAAGAAATAAAAAGCGAATGATTAATGTATGAAGCCGGGGTTAAACTCAACTTGCTTCCTAGACACTCATTTCCATCTATTGCAATCGGTCATTCTAAGTTATCGCTATCCTGCATGCAATATAAGCACAGCCAACCATTATTCGCCTTGATATTAAACACCTTCCCCCCAAAAAAAAACATAAAAAAAAAGTTAAATGCCAGAGAAAGCAACTACACGAGAATTATAAGTCATGTAACAACTTGGCGAGAAAGCAATGGACGAAAAAAACACATCACATATGCAAAGTAGCCACATCTAGCATTAACCGAGACTTTCCGCACGCAAGAACACTTCGAAAATCGGAGAAGTGCGTTCTGTTGATTTTATGTCTTCTCAGTGTTTATGCGATAGAGCGAAATTGCTTGTTTTTTTCTAAATAGCATGGAGAGAGAGAGAGGGAGAGAGAGAGAGAGAGAGAGAGAGAGAGAGAGAGAGAGAGAGAGAGAGAGAGAGAGAGAGAGAGAGGGGGGGGCGGAGGAGAGAGAGAGAGAGAGAGAGAGAGAGAGAGAGAGAGAGAGAGAGAGAGAGAGAGAGAGAGAGAGAGAGAGAGAGAGAGAGAGAGAGAGAGAGAGAGAGAGAGAGAGAGAGAGAGAGAGAGAGAGAGAGAGAGAGAGAGAGAGAGGAAGAGGGAAAGTTTAAGGGTGGGGGGAGAATGATTGAGAATGCAAGGGAGAGAATAATATAAGAGGGAGAGAAGGGGTGAATGCAAATAGAAATAGAAATATAAAGAGAGAAATATGATAAGAGACAATATAAAGGAAATAAATAAACAAAATGTGAGGGAAAGGGAGAGAAATAGAGAGCAGAAGGTTGAAAAAATAAAAACAAAAGAAAAAAAGCAAGCTAGAGCAAGTGGCTGGGTACAAGCACTCGCGCCCTCTTCCCTCCTCGTTTCCCTCCTCGTTTCCCTCCTTCGTCCCTGCCCTTTGGTCTCGTCCTTCTAACTCCCTTGCTCTCGTCCTCAAGCCCTGGACGCCGGGCCATAGCGCCTCGTCGGCCGTCTATTAATAGCGGTGCTCGTGATCTCCAATAAGTTGCTTTTTATGCGTCGTCGCGATTTTTATGGCATCGTTCGGAGCGCAGATCTCTGGCTTGTGTGATTAGATCGCCCGTTAGTGCCGCGGGGAGGGATTCTATGCATAAATGCACACACATACGCACACACGCATATATATATGTATATATATATATATATATATATATATATATATACATATATATATATATATATATATATATGTATATATATGTATATATATATAGATAGATAGATAGATAGATAGATAGATAGATAGATAGAGGGATAGATAGAAGAATAGATAGATAGATAGATAGATAGATAGATAGATAGATAGAGGGATAGATAGAAGAATAGATAGATAGATAAATAGATAGATAGAGAGAGAGAGAGAGTGAGAGAGAGAGAAAGAGAGAGAGAGATAGACAGATAGATAGATAAATAGATAAATAGATAGATAGACACACACACACACACGTGTCTTTGTATGTGTTTAGGCAGAGACTGAGGAAGAGACTGATAAGTATTGACTGTTTATCAACCCTTCTTCCCAACTGTATTCTTATAACATGCGTCATAGCTATTTCTGTTATTGCAAAAATATAACATAATTAGAATGACCAAATTTTCAAAAATATACTTATATCCACATAAAGAAGAAACATGAAATACACTTAATTAGTTCCCAGCTAACACGTTGTTTTATT